>JAXQQM020082173.1:0-26395 GCA_034641835.2 Pinus albicaulis | reverse complement strand
TTGTGCATGACATCTTCAGTTGCCTCCGAAAGCCACAGCTGGACTGATGGTGAGGGATTGAATTATGAATGTATGGTTTGATATTAGTTTACTTTCTGCAAGTTAGATATCAGTTACTCAAGTTGTTTATGGTTACTTCCGAAAATCATAGCTGGACTAATGATGAAGGATCGGAAGATAAATTGATGTAATCTGATTTAGATTTACTTTGTTGCAATTTTGAATTTCTTTAAGCATAGTTTCTTTTTGTTTAGACAGCAGCAAGAATAGTTTAGTTTCATGCTCACTAGTTCATTGTTTTTGATTTATTAGACTTACAGCATATTTTCATTTCAGCAGTACATTTTCATTTCCTTTCAAGTTTTGTCATTGAAAATTTCAAATTCCTTTTTAAGTTTCAAGTTGGTAAATCATTATAGGGAATATCATTTCCTTGAACAAATATAACAATACTTGTTTTCATTTTAGAATTTCCATTTCACCTTAGAAAACCAAAAACGACAAAAAGTTAAGAAATAGGTTATCTTGCACATATAGTGCGCCGCACTTCATCAGCTTACGATTCCCGGATTGACAAATTAAATGCAACAATTTAGGACACACTAAATTGATGACCAAGCTTGATGAGTCGGTGGTCGATGAGTATTTTCATTGCGGGAAAAACATCTTGCGGTGGACTGCAGATGGGACGGATGACATGGCATAGGTGTAACTACGCCCCAAAAGGATGTTGTAGTCAAGAGGGGCGTCGATAACTTCAACGTCGACACAAACAGTCTTTCCGGCAAGGGTGATAGGATAGTTACGGAATAGGCCGATGGGCTGGGAGGCATGGCCATCCCATGCGCGAAGGGTGATGGTGGAAGGGGCCAGTTCAGGGGATCTGAGTTGTTTCCAAACCGAAGTGGACATTACGTAGGTAGATGCCCCCTCATCAATAATACACTGAGCAACCTTGGCATTTCGGATTTTGACTTGGATTTGGAAAGCAACCGAAGGAGGAAGAGGGGGATGTTCTGACTGACGAGCATTGAAAACAATCAATTGGTCATCAACAGGATCTACAGTGCCCACGACAGATAGTAGAGCCCTCTTTTGGGAAGGACACGACTGGAGGATTTCCAGTGTTGAAATGGTAGCAGGAGATTGGACCAGATCATCTACTATGCTGTATGAATGGGCAGCCCGACCAGAGGCAGCATTTCGGCGTAATGGTCCCTTAGAAGGCTTGGGATGAAACTCGGCTTTGGGCGGAGGGAGTTGCAAGGGACCATTGGGTGTCGATAGAGGCTCTGTAGGACCTGACAATGGAGACTTGAAGACAGATGGAACGGGAGGTGTGGAATACTGACGGGACTGAGTTTGAAGGTTGAGGTCGACGGTGAGAGGTGGGTCAGAGGCCATCATGAGAATCTGGTAATCATAGGAACCAGAAGGGGAAGGTTGAGTGGTTACCGGGGCATGAGGGGGTTGAGTGGCCACAAATCCTTGTTGAGGGAAAGTATTGGTAAACACAGCGGGTTGAGAAGTAGCTGGGGTAGGAGGGATAGTAGGGGAGGAATGTTGTCCCCGCACGGTGGCCTGAGAATCCCACATCTGCCGCATTTGTGGTAATAAGGGACAATTGTGAGTGTAATGCCCATAAACACTGCAACACGAACAGGGCTTGTTGGTGCGAAGTGGCCTGTTTGGCTTGGGCTGAGAACCCTGTGGCTGGGTAGCGGTGTGAGGATCAATACTTGAAGGATTGGGTCCATGATTACCAGGGGCAGATTGATTGCCTTTCCTCTTTCTTTGAGAAGGAAGAAAATTAGGTGCCCCCTGCTGTGCAAAGACTTGCCTTGGAGGGGGTAATAAGTGCGGTTGCATGGGTGGAAAAGGTAAGGGAGTGGGAGGTCCAAATGCTGGGGGAGCTGGGACACCAGGTTGCGGATACGGATAAGGGGTAGGGTGGGTAGCAGTGAGGTAAGAAGGAGGGTGGGCAAAAGGAGGAGGAATGCCGTGTCCTGAATACATGCTACCGGGAGGGGAAAAAGTGCTGGAGGGGCTGGCCCCTGGAGGGAAACCATGGCCCGGAAGAGGTTGGGCAGAGGTATGTGACAGGGCTCCAATGATACCGTCGGCAGAGTGAGATGCCCCCAAGGCGTTAGGGCCATCGGGCTTGGGAAGGTCAGGAAGGACGGTATAAACATAACCAGATTGGGCATAAATAAGGTCATATTTCAAGGCTATTTGGAGGGCGGCTTCTTTGGTTTGGGGAAAATGGGATGCGACATCCTTGCCAATGGGAGGTAAGAGCGAAGAACCGGATCCATGCATGATCTTCTAATGGGGGAGCAAGACACAAGCTCCATCTTCGCCGCCATTCCTGGACATGAGCGGAAAGGCGGGTCAAAGAGGATTAATGAAAAGAAGTTAAGAGTTTAGTACCAGTGTCGTATCGGAGGGGAAGCTGGAAATAAGATAGAAAGGCTTGGGCAATGGTCACAAAGGTGGTATGGGAAGAGTTGGGTTGATCAACATACCATTTGGAAGCTTCACCGATGAGCATGCGTTGGAACAAATGAAGACGGATGGAGTCATCGCTGATGGAATTGGAGGAACACTACATGTGGAAAGATCAGATATGGTTAGAGGGATCTTCACTAGCAAGGCCTTTGAATTTGGGAATGTCGGAGGGGAGCTTGGTTGGCATAGCAGGCCAAATAACATCGTGGCGAATAGGATCATTAATCAGTTGATTGAAGTCGGGGAGACTGAGGCCGGCCATATAAGGGAGTAATGGGGCAGTCGAGGTAGGTCCCGTAGTGGTTCCACTGGAAATGGACCCAGCGGTAGAACTGGGGTTGGGGCTAGGTCCTGAACTAGACATGGTGAAGGTAAAAGAAGGAGAACCAGAAGTAGGGGGAGAACCCAAACAATCAGAAGAAGAGTCGGAGTGCGGACTCAGGGGAGGACTTACTCGAGGATGACGGGAAGGAGAAAGTCGACTGAGCGAAAACTGAGGGTGAAGGCTAAGAAGTCTCTGGGAGAAGTGCCTTGGGGGCGCAATGATGACGGGAATAAGAAAAAACCGATAAGGGCAAGGAGGGATAAAATCAAGTGAGGTCAAGGGTGGAGAGGTGCAGTGACAATTGATTTTAAAGTCTTTGCCAGGCGGTGTTAACCAGGCTCTTCTTCACTTAGGGTCAGTGTGTGGCATGCGTTAATTTTAATTGGTTAAACCCAGACATTTTGAGAGTAAAAGAAAAAGTGTCTTGTGTAACTGAAAATAAAGCTGCAGGAAATAAAACGAAAATAACAGAAAATTAACAGCTACTAATGCGTCAATGTAACCCAAGAAGGTGGGTCTCTCAAAACTAATCTATAAGATAGAAAAAACTAAGCCAAGCATGCGAAAAGGAGGCGAATAGATCTAATGTCAGGAGGGACTGGGATCTAAAGGAGAAGTCTGCTGAAAAGTGGTGCAGGGAACAACAAATAGGTAGAGGCAAGGTTGCTGCTAAAAAGGAGGAGATCAGCTAAAAATATAGGTGACAAGGTGGTGGCCATGGAAAGGAACCCAAACAAAATGATATGAGGTGATTTGAGAGGGAGAAGAGCTGATCTAAAGGGATTTGAAAAGGAGGTATCAGATCTGAGAAAAATAAAGCTGAAAGTCTGAAAATTCAGACTTCTGAAACAACAAAGACTCTCCCACAAAAAGTGGAGGGTACTAGAGCCCTAAGGGGAAAGATTCCCTCTTAGTTGAGTGAAGTAGATCAAACGAGTCACAACGAGCAACGGTGGAAAACCCGACGAAGTGGACAAACCGAGAAAAGTCTTTGAAAAATTTTGCAAAAAAAAAGTGCGGTCTGGGTTCAACACATTTTTCGGTCAGATCCAGGTTGGGGCGAAGAGTGCATCCTCAAGCTCGGGTCGCACTTTTGCCAGGACGATAAGTGTGACCTATGAGGATCAGCTATCTCGGCGGAGAAGATTTGGAAAAATTGTCGTCTCAGGCTGCAGACGTCTCTGTCCTACTGTCTGATAAGGCCAAAAACACATGAAAGTTAAAAATTTGACTTTTTGAGGGTTTAGGGGTGAAAAAACGCCATAAAAATAGGAGGAAAAAAAGAAAATGGAAGAGAAACCCTAGGGTCTGAAACAGCTGGATATGCAGGAATATATAAAACGACAGCGGTCGCAAAAGAAAACCCATGTGGAGTCATCAATTGTTAGTATGAATATCTAAGTCGTAAAGAAAGATCACTCAAGCTCATAAAAATAGCCTAACATCGATTGTAAATTTTATAAAATATCTTTAAGTCTATTGCATAAATTCAGATCTAAGCACAAAAAGACATTAAGAAGATAAAATATAGTATGGCTCCATGCATCAATAGACAAGGCAAGAACAAAATGTTTAAAAAAATGATTTGTATTATATTAAAGAATGGGGCACCTGAGAGGAAAACAAGAAAGGTGTTTTCCGGTTCTCCTCAATGGGATGGGTTCTTGAAAGTCCTCAGCGTTTCAGATCTAAAATTCCTCTCTCTTATTGTGGTAGAAAACCCTGACAAACATAGAACTCAATGGGAGCTCACAAAGAAAAAATGGAAAATGGTGACCAAGAATAGATCCAGTGTGATCTAATGCAATGAAGGTGACTAATGAATGGGGAAAACCCTCCTACTTATAACAAAATATTAGGGTTATCTAGAACTTGTTGCATGAATAAAATACTATTAATCAAATTCTAGAACCACCCTTTAGGAATATTTTATTATATTTGTTGGAGGAAAAGGTCTTTTGACTTGGGTCAATTCCTTTATTTATAAATAATAAATAAATAAATGATTTATTTAATTATTTAAAAATGATTTAATCCAAATAAACTGAGAATCTTATTTAAATAATGATTTGAATCTTTGCTTTAATGCCTAGGAAACTAAATAAATAATGATTTATTTAATTAATTTCCTTGTTTTGGGTTAAATATGACCAGGAAATATAGACAAATGTTATTTTACATGGTGAAAGCAATTTTACTTAGGGTAAAATTGGTCTTACATGGTGTACTTGGGTTCATCTAATGATAATGAATTAGATGACCAAAAAAATGGTGTAACACTTGGCTCTCCTTTCTTGGACTTCCGAAGAAGTTTTCCGAGTTATGAAGACTACGTCAATGGATGGGAGAAACGGCCGGATTGGGAGGCGACTATGGTCGAGATCTAGTGCGGGAGGCTATCAATGGATGGGAGAGACTACCGGATTGGGAGCAACTTTGGTCAGATCTAGTGCAGGAGGAGATAAGGCGGAACACCAGAGATTGCTCTTCATCAAAGCATGATGATGAAGAGGATTGTGCTTTGGCTGCCAAGGCGAAGAAGAAGAAGGGGAATAAATTCTATTCTAGATATGAGGCCAATGAATATGGCAAAGAGCACAATATGTCCAAAGTGAAGTGTTTTCATTGTCACGAGTTTGGACATATTGCCACAAATTGCCCACATAAGAAGAAGAACAAGATGGCTGTTGGAGCTGTAGCTGGTGAGGCTCTTGCCTCACAATTTGAGCTTGACTTCTCATTGATCGCATGCATGGTGTCTATTGCATTGGGACCGGGGTGGTACTTTGATAGTGGTGCTTCCTTTCACATGAAGGGAGATGAGAAACGTTTCAGTGACTTGGTGGAGAAAGATCTCTAGATGCATGTTGAGTTGGGCGACGATGGAAGATACAATGTGACTGGCATCGGTACCATTACCTTTCAGAGGGCATCAGGTAAAATCTTTCATTTAAAATATGTTGTGCATTTTCCAGGTTTAAAGAAGAATTTAATCTCAATTGCAATGTTAGAGGATAGAGGCTATGATGAGGTCTTTAGTGAAGGAAAAATTTTCCTGCGACACAAAGCAACAGGGCAAGCCAAGAAGGTTGGGATTCGAGCTAAGAATCTCTACAGACTTGAAGTAGATGGGATTTCTACGAAGCTTCATACTGCTGGGAAGTGTGAGAAAGCCATGCAATTGAAGTTTGAGAGGGAGCAGGATTTGCATGCAAGTTTGAGTGAACCTCATGATGTGGAGCAGCCACAAGATGAAGATCATGGAGTGGAAGCAACCACTCATGTAGAGAAATTTCATGCTAGATGGGCAGAGGGAGTGCATGCAGCTATACCATGAGGTAAGAGGTGGGGCGACATGCATGAGTAATCCTAAGAAGATATTTCTAGGCAGGATTCATTGAGATGGTGTGGATCTCATGAATTGAACCTAGCTACGAGGAACCCACAAAGTAGCAGTAGCATGATCAGTTGGATTGATGTAGTCAGATCAAAGTGATAGTGTTGGATACTGGAGCGCGGATCAGAGTTGACAGCAAGTGCAGAGTGCATGGGTGTAGAGATCAACATCACAGTGGTCCTTGAAGACATGTGAAGTAGCTAAGCAGTAGTCAGAAGACTTTGATGATAGATGCATTAGACTCATTGAGTTGTTTGGAGGCTATTTAGTTTCATAAATGTTGCATACAAGAGTTGCAGGGTGGATGCATGGAGTTGCAGGGCGCATGCAAAGACAATCCTTTCTTGTTGAGAGGGAGTGTTGAAGTTTGCAACAAGAAACAGTGAAAGTGGCATTCGGAAACATCATCCTTGATCCTAGTGAAAAATCAACACCTAAACTAGGTGGGGTCCACACATGCTATTTTTAGGTGTATGTCTATTTTTAGAATGGTGAGCATATTTTAAAATTAACAGGATGTTAATTCTATATGGTTGAGAAAATTCTATCTTTGGATGAATTTATATTTTTAGAAGATGGGCGAAGTCTATTTATAGATCGCAAATCTAAAAATAGAATGCATGTCGATTATTATTAACCCTTAATAATAATCAGACAATAAATAATAACTTATTCTCTTGGAGCACTTTATTTCAGTGAAAAAATATGGCACACCAGTGGGCTGAAGAAATTACACAATTCCTAGGGTGGTTGGTGACTCATGCATGGAGGAATTAGTTATAACTGATTGTGGCAAGTTGTAACAGAGTTGGAAGAGTAGTTATGTGAGTTGTTATTTAGTTTAACTCAGTTCAGTGAGTTAAACTTAGTTGTGCTAGTTGTAACTGAACATACACTAGTGAAAGATGAGTGAATTAATTAGTTAATTAATTCACAAGTAGTGTCTTACTTGCAACTGAAGAAATACATCAATTAACTACTTGCATGTCAGATCCAGTGGAGACCCAGTGGAGAGACAGGTGAAAGTGTGAGATGGACTATCTGTTGTGACTATAGTGGAGCATTCAATGCATCTACAAACACATTGGAGATGCCTATGAGTATTTCACAGTCAAGGAAAGGTAAGGTCGAATTCATTCAGGGTTCTTCTTCAGCAGGGATTGCACAATGGAGGCAAGCTGTCAGGAGGAAAGAAATTGGTGCATGGAGGTGCAAATTTCTGCAAGATAGTGTGAGATGATTGTATATTGTATTGAGAGCTCTATGAGATGAGATTTGTATGAGATATATGAGATTGTTTCATGATCCATTGATATACATAATATATGATAGTTGAGGTTTTTAGCTTTAAGCTTTCCCGGTAAAACATCTTGTTATGTGTGATTGATTTTTCTTCATCTGTTTTGCAATTGGCGATTTAATTTCCACAAAGAATTAAGTGGAAGGATTCTGTATTTGACATAAGGATTAAATTTTTATATTAGGAGAATTTGGTAATATACATATCATTATTGTATATTTCTATAGTGGAGACACCAGAGTAGGTTCCATTTAAAGCTTGGTAACCTAGTGGGATGGACAAACAACCATAAATATGAGACTCGGGTGTTGTCGAAAAAATCGAAGATGAAGCAACAATAGATGTTGTTGTAGCTACAATAGATGGTACAGTCTGGGATGCTGTCTTTGCAATGGTTAAATAAACTAGCAAATACTCTAACGAAACTATGGGAACTTGAGAGTGAAAAGGATTAATAGGAGGAGAGTAGGTCAAATGAGGAAGATATTTATATAAATGAAGCCTCGACCCAAAATGAGTGGGAGTTGAAGGGGTTGTCTCTTCCTGAAGTTCTTCCTCTAAAAAAATCAAACCACGTGGAAGCACTTCACTGTCAGGCCTGAGATAAATTTCAGGTGGTAAATTCTGTGGTAAAGAGGAAGACTCGAAAATTACATATGACTAAGGATCAGATGATTACACCAGAAATGCTTCTTGTTGTTTGACTTCGGGATGAAGATTTTCTGGTAAAAGAACAATGGGTTCCGGATCGACTTCTAGTTGAACAATCTTGGGTTCTGGATTTACCGTTTCATTGGATTGAATTTCAGTTTCCTCAGGTAACTGTGAGGGTTCCATCTTGACAATAGCAGATAAACCAGAATTAGTAAAAAAAAATCGAGACTTTGTATTCAAAGGATCATATGTCTCTGGTATATCAAATGATGTAGTACCAAGAGTTCCAGAGGTACCAGACTCGGTAGGATGAGTGCACCTTCGTCTACTAGGTGTATCTTTTGGCGGTAACAAAGGTTTATTCGCTGTCTTATGCGAATGTTGGGGAAAGGTTTGATCTTCTTCCATAATTTCTGATTGATTTTATACAAAAAAAAAAAACAAAAAGAGGGTAATACTAGGCAAAAGGCTGACCAAGAAACTGTGAACTGCAATATATCGCCCTAGTAAACCAAGGACTTATGTATGTGTAGACAATCTCCCCGAATGTTGTGTTTGGTGTATCACAGGTACAAGGTGGATGACTCGGTTACCTATGGATGGTAAGCAACCTAAATTTTTCCTCAAAAATATACGCGAAGGTACGTGGAGGCCTAATACGTATTAACATTATCTAATGCGAAATTGCACAGTGATAGCATCCCCTTATACTTTTCGTACTTGAAAACCGCCCGATATACCCGAAAGTACATGGACGAGCTTCGATATACTTACGTATGTGGAATGAGGTATCACACTAAGAATGTATCGCAGACAATTAACAACGCCATAATACATATTATAGCCTAGACCTCTAAATGTTATCGTTAATGTTACAATGCTTCCTTAGATAAATTTAGATAAGTTTTATATTGATCTTACTTATTAGTTTGTCTTTCACGTTCATCGCAAGATGTATTTAACATTCCTAGAATGCAATTAGAATGATAAGAATTCGTTTCGAATTGATTTTCGACAATGAAAAACTAGCTACAAGGGATAGAGCAATTAGATTGTATGCAATAAAAAATGAGCACATCTAAATGCGGTTTCCCTAAACTATTCCTAAGAAACACTCACAATCCCTATATGCAAATTCATGTTTTTATTTTCAATTAATTTTAAGTTTAGATGAACTAAAAAGAAACTAATGCACAAAAGCTCACTCAAAAATTTCAAGAGAAATGAAGATTGAAATGACAATTCCTTTTTTCGAAAATAATGAATTGATCAAATGTAAAATTTAACTTTGGAACTATTTGACAAAGACAAAGAAAACAAAAAGAAACATTGATAAAAGAAATCCAAAGTGAGGCAAGAAGAGTAGATTCAATCTGGTCTCTAGAGGGAATCAATCACTCAAAACTTCAGTAAGCAAGACACTGAAATGAATTTGCAAAAGACAAAATATGATATATTTTTATTGGTCAAAGGGGAAACACACCCCTGAGTGGGGGACGGTGCATTGCAGAGCACTGTCCCTAAGCTACTAGTGCTATGCAGAGCACTGTTTCATGACCAATTGTGTGTTGGTGCCAGAGGACTCTCTGAAGAAGCAATCAAACACACTACTTTTGCTAAGACACATTCAAATCAGTTAAAATAAGCAGGTAAAGTTTAATAGATGTTGATGGACAAGGAAAAAACCACCAGGAACGATCTGTTGATCCCTAGTATGGTCGCCAATTTGTTTTACGGAAATGACACCTACGGATAAGTATGCTTTCCCTAAGTGTGGTGGTGCACTTAGAACAAAAAAAATAAAGATATATGACCTTTTCCTTAAAATGAATAGATAAAGAGAGGAAAAACTACTTCTAATCTATTCACTTTTCCTCTCCTCACTTCGTTGCTTTCGTCGCTCTCAATCCAGCTTAACTCACTTGATTGATACCTGCAATGGAAAACAAAAGAAATAAAACAACATAAATGCAATATGATCTATTCAAGTTAAACAAATTTAATCGAATAAACTCATAAATACACATATAACATCATTGACATGTGCATTAGGAAAGGAACAAATGTATTTATTATGAAGTAGAAGGAAGAGTACAACCAGTTGATCAATTCACTGTCACTCATCCAACTTTAGTCCCATCCTCATCACATCCAGCATCAACAATCCAGCAGCATCACAGTACATGCGTAATAACTCCAAGAGCTGTGATCTCACCAACGTAAATCTACTTAAAAAAAATTCTTTCTCTCTTGTGCACTATGATCAATGCTATTTTTATAAGTAGATGAAGGTTGGAAGTGTAAAAAATCTGGTAAAAACTGATAAATATATATTATTAATGATGAAAGATGAGATGGTTACAATGAGGGATCGCCTAGGCTTTAAATAGCCTCAAGGTGTCCCTTGGCGAAGAGGCATGATCTTTGATCATGCCCTTTCAGTTAATAAACCCTAATATAACTATATCTAACTAATAATTAATAAAATATTCATAACATTGCCCCTCTCTTAAGATGCTTTGTCCTCAAAGCATACGTAATGATGGACAATGTTGACGAATGTCTGGTTTTCTCAAGCGATGAGCTCTTGCATCCCACATTTTAAAAAGATCGTGAAGCATCTTCTCGAGCTCCCTCTGTTGGTGATGTGGATAGTAAAAAGATCTGATATCGACAGAGTTGGATACTGTCTTGACTTCTATTGGATGGTTGATTTTCCTATCGGAAGGCACCTTTATGGGCAGATCTTGGAATACTTTTTCATGTTTCCCAGCTATTCCTTGTTCTTCTGGTGATTTTTTGTGATTCCTTTTTAGATTTAGAGGTAAGTTACCAACAATTATTGTCTGATGTAACTTCTCCTCATCATCACATGCTTCATTCTTAACAACCATATCTGCTTCATCACCGAAGGCCTCAACAGCGTTTGTCGTTATATCAGTGGCTTCAGATGTGTTTGTCGCTTCACATGTTTTGTTCAAGCCTGGGGATGGAACATTTTGTTGTTTACAAACATCTATATCTTCATGGTGATGTGGGGAATCCGCTTTTTCCTGATGCTCTTCCGAGTTCCCTGAATCTGCGGAACTGTTTTGTTGATTTGGTTCCCTGTTAGGAGATATTGGGGATTGTGTCTGACTTAACTTATCTATTTTATCATTTAGCTTACTGTAGAGTTCTGTCATATTGTTCATGATCGCATTAAATTTCTGCAATATTTTGTTCTCCTTGTCCTTAGCCTCCATTTGTTTAAGCCATATTTGCTTTTTTATCTGATCAATCGTCATCATTGATAAAGACATACTGATATTTTTCTACCAAATCTTCCTCTCTTTTCTTTAAAATTTATTTAATTAATTAATTAATTTTTTTTTGAATTAATTAATTAATTAATAATAATTTTTTTTTTAAACTATATAATTATTATATATATATAATTTTTAATTAAAAATTATATAATATATATAATTTAATTATATAATTGTTATATATATATAATTATTAAATGAAAATTATATATATATATATGAATTATATAATTATAATATATATGTATATAATTCAATTAAACTATATATTATATATTTTATATAGTTAAAAAAAAATCGTTTTTAAAATTACACTCGTTTCGTTGAAAAAGCACGACTTTAAACTTGTGCCCGTTCTGTGTTAAAAAAACCCGCCGTTTAATAATGTAGTGTGGATTCTGGTTTAAAGAGCAGGAACGGGACGCACAGACGTGAAATCCACTGTGTGGTGGAACTGGCGTTAATGCCTGCGCCTTATATATTACACTGCTCAGAAATTTGTTTCTAAACGAATCGAGTTTGTTAGCATCACTTTGTTCACGATTTTTTTTTACAATGTAACACACGGTGTGCAATGACGGCGGAATGAAGCCCTAGCCACCGAAGTCCCCGAGAAGATGTCAGATACGAATCAGTCTCTGATGCCACTGTATAGTTTCTTATATACCTTTGTAGAATTTGTTTCTAAACGAATCGAGTTTGTTTAACCGTCCGCCTGACTATTAACTTGTGCTCGTTCCGCATAAAAAAAACACGCCGTTTTATATCGAATCACCGAACCTGTTTTGTTTAAAAAACGAGACGTATCACCCGTTTTTAAATAGTGTATCCTTCCACGTGAATTGTATTCTCCACGGCTGGCTCGCTTTCAACCGTTGCGGTGGTTCAACACAAAAGTTCAAACCCAGAATTTTAAAAACGTGCTTTTGTCTGTCGTTGTGAGTCAGCCGGCAGTGATAGCAGAGACGGCGGTGAGGGCAGCATATGGCGGAAAGTGCAGAAGACGGTGGGACGTGGACAGTACCGTGAATTTAGACGCTGATCTGAGCTTGACAAATCTGAGCCACCACGGGACTGAAGTCTGCAATTTAAAACAGAATTTTGTGCCTTTTCGAGCTGTGACTGTTCACTGTTTTCTCCACAGATATGTAGTTTTTCAATAGCGCTTGTTATAGTTATTTCAATGATTATGGATGGATGGTGAAATGTGGACAGGGGCAGTGGATAAGAAACGGAGGACGGAAGCACGAGGACTATGCAGAATGGTATGGAGGTTATGGATGGCAATTATGGTATGGTGGCTATGGAGGGTGGAATATCGAGCAGCCACTGCTGCACTGTTTCCGACTTTCTGACAGCAGTTGTACCAACGTTAAGCGATGTTGGATGCAGCAATTTGCAGCCAAATTGTCTGTCAAAACCACACAGAATTTGCAAATGTGACGGTGACTTTTCTGTGCGGTTGTCTGGATGATCGGTGGTGTGATCAATTTTTCAATGGCTTCTTCAGCTGGGACATTAGCGTAAGTCTTTTTAATGATGAACTTAAAAAAAATAACCCAAACAGTGACTTGAAAGTCTTCCTCGACCTCTTCTTATCTCCTGATTTAAAAAATCTGCAATTCTGGAATTGCAATTCTGGAATTCTGTAATTCCTGGGTGATCACACAGATCCCGAAGAGCGATGGCTCTGATACCAATGGAGTGTAAGAACTCTGGTAAAACTTGATAAATATATATTATTAATGATGAAAGATGAGATGATTACAATGAGGGATCGCCTAGGCTTTAAATAGCCTCAAGGTGTCCCTTGGCGAAGAGGCATGATCTTTGATCATGCCCTTTCAGTTAATAAAACCTAATATAACTATATCTAACTAATAATTAATAAAATATTCATAACAAAAAGATAGTTTGACATAAATGAATCATTGAATGGATTTCCTAAATATGGATGAAGAAGTTTCCTTGTTCATGGGAATAGGAGGATAAGAGGTTTAATGGCTTCATGGTGTCCATATTCAAAGCTATCAGATGAGGTGAAAGCTGGAACAACTTCTGAAAGCCACTAGAGGTCGGGAAGATTCTCGGAATCCAGTGAAAATTTTTCTCCCAGTCGACCAATGTACTCTAAAGTGGGCCTAGATCCTCTACAACAAAACCTTGCATGGGATTAGATGCTACGGAAAAATTCACGAGTTGTCTAGAGCCTTTGTGATGGCTCAATGGAGCACTTCAGCTGACATCTAAGTAGTGAAAATTTCATGAAGGAAAACCACCAATGGAATGACTTGTTTAGGGTATGTAGCAACTAATTTAAAGTATGATAGACCTAATGGATACTGATACGCTGTTTTTAGATGATGTCCAAATTCTTTTTTGTAACAAGGAGTGTGGTAATGTATGGTGGAGTGGTATAGGTATACAAATTAGTCTATGGTTGACTTATCATGGGAAAATATTGTGTAAAGGCTTATTTTAACACGAGAATCTGATTATAGGCTCTTGGTGTTCGGAACGAAGTTAATTGACTTATACCACAAATTTATCAAATATATGGTATTCTACACCCTCCTTGTATTTAAGGTTAATGAACGGGGTTTCTCAAGCACCAAGTGGGATAGCGCATCCTTGGTGTATAACCTTAACACTACTGTATCACTATATGTATGGACAAAGTGATGATATGCCAACCTTACATGGCTTTATGGGCACCATTCCTACAGCTCTGAGACTTGGACAAATTCACTTAAAACAGTGGAAAATCCTTCATACGCGACTATGCCCGTGTTTTTCCGCGTGTATACGCTAGTACAGCTAGACTTTTCCGCGTATGCCATTTTAATGGTTAAAAAATATATAAAAAATCCCTAATTTCGCGCTGGGTTGATAGTTACTCGGGTAGTTCAACTACCCCAGCCCGTGGCCAACTGTTTCCAACTGCTGAAACTACTTGGAGGGACTATAAAAGGACCTCATATGTATGGCCTAAGGGAGAGAGAGAATTATTATTATTATACTCTGTTGGTTCCCTATCCAAGTCTGATTCCCCGTGCCTCCTCCACTTTCCCAGTTCATTTCAGGAAACCCTTGTTTCCTTGAGATACACATCCCTTTATATGTTATCTCGTATGCACTCATTTGGAAGGAGTCTTAGCGAGGCAAGGGCTGGACGGATCCGGACGGCGGTCTGCGAAGGCCTTGGAAGGATCAGGTGATCTCTCCACTTACTTTTGTACGTACTATTTTTATAATACAGAAGTATCATGCTGTTCACGAAGTAAACGTGTTAGTGTATGCTTTAATGTGTGAAGAATATTTGTTATACAAGCATTTATGATGATTTATTTAATGTTTTATATGAATCTCGCTAACATATAGAGTAGAAATATACTGTACAACTTGTCTTTTGTGCTGGTTTCTTCTTGTATTTCAGGTGAAAGAGGAAGGACGGTTGCAGGGAGTTTGAACTCCACGTGGATCTACTTCAAACGTAGGACCAACGGGTAAACCTCTCGTTCTGCTCTATTTCGTTTTCATGATTGTGCATGATCGTGTGAGTCTCTGTTAAATAGTACGCCCCTGTTCTGTGGAGGTTGAATCCCAACCAACCTCTAGGGTGTTAAATCCCCGAAACAGAACTGGCGACTCCGCTGGGGATCACATTTTTGTGATTCTCCTGTTGGGTTGTTTCAGCTGTTTGGTAGGTTGCCAACAGTTTCTTCTGTCTTTTACAGTCCAGTTTGCTTTCTTGCAGTCAGTTTGAAGCTTTTATACCTTTCCCAGGCTTGTACTTTTTATTTTTTCATTATCTTTCTTTGTATACGCAGTTTTTCTTGCACACAGTCGCGTATACCCGCGAGTTTGTGTAGAAGGATCCGCGTACACGCGGATTTCCCTCGACACAGACGCGTATACACGCCTGTTTCATAGCTGCAAGGTCGCGTATACCTAGGCTGAATTTGAAATTTCAAGATTCTGGTGTTGTTGGTCTTTTCTGGCTGTGGAAGCCTGTGTTTGCAGAGTCTTTGTACTTACTGGAGTGTGACAGAAGTGGTTTTAAGTCTTGGTTCTCTTTCGTTTGTCCGAAAACTGATCTTTTGGCGAAGTGTTCTTGTTGGTGCTAGCACTCCTGGATTGAGTTCCAAGATCGCTTTCTGAGCGTTCTTGGCTGTTCTGCTTTACCAGAACAGAGAGATTTTGCTCATTGACTCGCTCCTGTCTTTGTGTTGTGCTTTGCATTGCGTTCTTTGCTTTGTTTCGATTAGTTTTCTTGAGTTTCATAAGCTAGGGTTTTGTTGCATTTTTCGAAGATCTTTTCTTGTTTCTTTGGAGTTTTGTGTTGCAACGAATTTGCACTATTTCTCTTGGCTGTTTGATTGAGTTTTTAGTCTTCCGTTGCCCTTATTGATCTTGCTATCATTAGTTTTATAAGGTTTGGGGGCATAGTTGGAGTTTATGCTTCAAATTCGGTCTCATTTTGGCTTAGATTGAGATAGTTGTTCTTGGTTTTCTTGAAGCTCTTGTTTTATAAAACTGAAAAGCCCAAAAACATTTGTTTTGCTTTTTTTTTTTGCATATCAAAAACTCAAAAAACATTGTTGCTTGTTTTTGTTTTTGTTGTTGCCTTTTTCATTTTCGTTTGGCTTCATCTTTTGGGACTTTAGTGAATTTTCTTGCTTCTAGTTTCCTGCTTGATTGTGAATGGAAGTTGTCTTTTGATTTCTTCTTCTTCTTCTTGAGTATTTTGGTGTCTTATATTAAGAGTTCTTGTTTGCAAGAATTAGCTTTCTGGATATCAAAAGATTAGTTGAAACTGAAGGAGCCTTTTGGGAAATTTCACCTTGTTTCAAGGGACTTTCTGCATCTTAGAATTTACATGTTAGTGGTCATTTGCATTAGGTGCATTGAATCATTTAGTTAGCTTCTTAATTTTGTGCGTGTGAGTTTGTAATTCGAAAAGAAAAATACATTTTTAGCCTCGTAGAACTTACATAGAAATTGCTCTTCATCGAAAGACTAAGAACTGCATGTGCATGTAGTTAGGTTTTTATTAATTTCTTTTGCGTCAGAACATCATTGGTTTCAACTCCATATCCTTGTGACTTAATACAACAGCCCTTAAAATAAGCGATTTAATCTAAAATCAACTAGCAAGTTTTATTTAGTGTCAATCACCAACTAGCTAGGTTGTAGGGCCTTGGAATAGGAGAGAGGGGAGTTAACTCTCCAAGGCCGCTCAAACAAACATAGAAGTTTATTAATTGAGCGAAATCCAACTCCGTGAGGTGGACTGGGAAAGCTCTCATCCGAGAGTCAAGCGCGAGGGGAAGTGAAGGTTAAGAAGAGGGATACCCCCCCTCCGATTAGCTGAATCTAACCTCAAGACCGTTCCGCCCAGCTTCCGATACGGATTGGTGTCCATAGTTGCTGTTCCTAGGTTCCACACAGGTGACTGCGGGGGGGAATACCCGTGGTACCTGAGGCAGACGTCGCATCACTTCCAGCAGTACTTCTCGGGGGTGCCCTTGCGAAGCTTGGGTGCTTGAGCCGGCAAAGGCTGTTGTTAGGAGGTCGGCGTAACTGCTTCTGATACCTTCGCTAGTTGTTCTGGGCCCTAATCATCCCAGACTGCTTTCGGAAGGTCCTATACTTCGCTTTCCTGTATTTTGGTGTCCGGTCCTTATCACCCGGAGCGGAAATACTTGGAGGCTGTTTGCTTGCTGTTTCTCAGGGGTTTGATTTTAGTGAGTGCTCTTTGCTCCTAGCTTGCCTAGCTTTTCACTTTTCTTGAGTCTAATATAATAAATTTGTAAAAGTGGCTGATCAAGCGCCTCGACGTTCGAGGAGAGTCCGGGGGTTATCTCCCGAGAGTGCAGAGCCTTCTTCGAGAAGGCGTAGGAGCAATCTAACAGGTGGTTTTCACCCTGTAGAGTCTGACGCTGTGGAGAGAGATCCTCCACTAAGGTCTGAAGGTTTCATTGCTGATTCCGGTGTCGGTTCCGAGAGGAGCGTTTCGCTCACCTCGAGGGTATTGTTTCCTCAGGAGGAAGATTTTCAGATAGAAGATATACCTGAGCCTGCAGCTACAGGTCCATCTCCTCTTCCTCTTGATCATCCGTTTGTTATAGAGTACATCGGACCGGAGTCTGAGAGGCCGCCGGATCTTCCTTATCTTTCTTATCTTTCGATGGCCACGACTGGGAACGCGGCTTCTACCGTGAGTGCTGCGGGTATTCGGACCCCACAGCACGCGTCGAGGCGGGGGAGCTGCCCTCTTGCTCTATCTTCGAAGTGCTTCTACTTCTTTGCTATGTTTAAACTCACAGGTTCACCCAAGCATATGCTTCATCTTCTTCATCTGACAGTCCCTTTGGAGGCGCCGATGTCCGATGCACAAATCCTCTTTTCCTTCTGGCCAGGTGCCGGAAGTGGACCCTTATGTCCAACATGGCTACTGGATCGGCTTCTTTTTAGGTTTCCCCTTTGGGGCCAGGCATATTCTAGATACAATCCTTCTTTAGGGTCGTTTCCTTTTACGTCCCAGGGCCCAGAAGTTTCAATCCTTGGGCTCGGGGGCCAAGTCTAGCTACTTTATGGGTGGAATCCTATGTTTGCAACGTCGGGGGCAGGGAATCAGTTCATCGCGAGTCATCCAGGGAATGCTTCTTTCCCTGCATCGAGTGCTTATCAGTATTTTTCTCCTCTATCTAATGCATGGAACCCCTACCAGGGGCTTACATCTTCGGTCAATACTTCGGCGGGGGGAACTAGTCTGGGTCTTGGTAACTCGGCGTGGGGAGGAGGTTCTTCTCCGTTTTCTACGGGTCCTTTCTGGCAGCCTGGTGCCTCATCAAATCCAGGCTATTCTTTTCAGAATGTGGGAAATCCATCCCATCGAGGATGGAATTCTCAGGCTCCGCCGCGATTACCATTTCTGGCAACGTTAAACTTGCCAGACTTGGCGAAGTTAACTAATGACCCGATTCGGTATAGTCCGGGTTGGCCTCCGGTTCCAACCAAACTTCCTTCAGACATTCCTAAGTTTGAAGGTAAGAATGGTGAAGATCCGGCAGACCATGTCACCACATTCCACTTATGGTGTTCATCCAACTCTCTGATCGGCGATTCGATTAGATTGAGATTATTTCAGCGCACCTTAACTGGAAACGCCGCGAAGTGGTATATAGAGCTTACTGGGGGCAGTTTCGCCACATTTGGAGAACCGGCTGTCACTTTTCTTAACCATTTCCAGTTGCCTGTCAGATATGAGGCTGGGACCGAACTCCTGGCTAATTTTAAGCAGGATGAGGCAACTCACATTTCTGATCATATTCGGGAATGGAGGAGAAGGAAGAGGCTAATTAAAGCCCATATTCCAGGTGAGTTCCTTCTCGAGTGGTTTTTGAAATCGCTTCAGTCAGATATTTCAAAGGATGTATCCATGTCAGGGGTATATTCCGAGGAGCAGGCCATCTTTAGGGCCCAGCAGTTAGAGTTGATCTATTCTCAGTCTAGCATGCTTTACAAGTATTTGCCTAATGCTCCTCGCTCCAAATTGGATCTATCGAAACCTAAACCTGGTCCGCATGGTGACGGACTTGTCGGATCGGTCAGTAGTAGTGCAGCCAGCCTGCTTTCTCAATTGCAGCAGTTGTCTTTACAATCTGCTTCTTCTGGTCAGGCTGTGCCTGCTGATTCATCACCTTCCCAGTCTTTGTCCATTAATGTTGTCCAGTCTTCTGAACCCAAAGGAAATCAACAGTCCGATGGGAAGAAGAAGGGACGTAATAACAAGAAGAAGGGCAAGAATGGGAAGGGCAATGCAAATAAGACCAACGAGCGTGTTGGTGAAGGGCCAAAGGAGAAAAAGAAAGTTAAGTTTCCGTGCAAGCTTTGTGCTGGAGACCATCTCACGCATCTTTGCCCGAAAATTCAGGATGCTCAGCGCCTGTTATCTCCGCAAGGTTCTTCTAGTTCCCAGGCTGTGCTAACAAACCCTTTTCCCCAAGGGCAGCAATTAATTGCTGGCGCGAATCAAAATCCTGGGGCTTCCTCTGGAGGTCCTCAAGAAGGGAAAATTCCATCGAATATCTTTATGATGAGTGCTCACGTGGATGTCGCTATGAGATCCCGTGATTATGGCGGAGAGGAATCTTCGAAAGCTAAGGAAGTTCCTGATGCTACTGAGCCGCTTCATATCACGAAGCCAACTGTCGAGTCTATGCCTCGGATACCGAAGGCATCCTCTAAGCGGTCAACGATTAATCCGAACATGAGGGCTGCCCCGAACTACTCGATTGTAGAAGATCTGGCGCAGAGTCCTTGTGCTATGTCAGCTTTAGAGGTACTCCAGTCTTGTCCGGCTCAGCGCAGTGCTTTGCTCACTGGCATTGGAGCTATAGATCCGAAAAATTCTCTTCTGATTACCTTTGATATGAAGAATTTTAAGAAGAGACTACCTCATCATATGGCCTTCCATATTAAATCATCGTACCGGAAGACTAATATCTTTCGCACGGTCGTTGATGAGGGTGCTTCTACTTGCGTGATGTCCCTCGCATGCTGGAAGACACTAGGATCTCCCAAAGCTGTTCCATCTAGCACTATTCTTACTGCATTCGATGGCCATTCTCATAGGCCCCATGGTATTGTCCCGGCTTTGCCCATCTGTGTTGGGGGCAAAACCGTTAACATAGAGGTTGAGGTAGTAGATGCGGCCTTGGACTACAACCTTCTGTTGGGGAGGAACTGGATATATGATATGGATGCCATTGCATCTTCACTATTTCGGATAGTATGTTTCCCCCACGAAGGGAGGATAGTTACGGTGGATCAACTGGACTGTCCTCCTGTAGACCTAGATGCGCCTCCTGACTCATCTGTCCCTAAGTTGGACAATACTAAGGCACCTATTGAGAATCTGGGAGTTGGAATGTATTCTTCCCTGATGGGATCTTTTGATCTTCCTCCTCCTAAGGTGTCTATTAATGCTATTTCATCCTCCAAGGCTCCCCTTCGAAGAGAGTTCTTCCGAACTCATTATTTTTCGGACCCTTGGACCTTACCTTCCCCTACTGCCACATTAGCGGAAGGTCAAGTGGGTGGAATGGAATTCCCGATTTCTGCAGCTGAGATTGCATATCAGTCTATTGTTGACACTGCAGAATCTGATCCAGCTCCTCTTTCACCGGAAGAGTTGGATGGTGATGTGGCTCCGGCTTGGACGCTTACTTCTTCTTCTGCCCAGGATTGTCTAGATACCACTCTTCCATCCGAAGAGGCCATCCTGGAAGCAATGACAGGTATAGAGAGACCGTGGGATGACTTGCATCATCGGTCTTACTTCCTACCTGACTTGAGCGAAGTCGAAGCTAGTTTTCCAAGTCCTCAGTCTCCTGGACCTGTTCACCCAGTCTTGAGCCCCTTAGCACCAGCACAGGTTTATGCTGAAGGGAACATGGGTGTGATCTCTCCGACTATCCCGGTGAACATCTCCAGGAATCCCAACATTATCGAGAACGTTTTCATTGGAGCTGAATGTTCCCGTGAAGAAGTTCAAATCTATACCGAGCTCTTGAAAGAGTATAGGGATGTTTTTGCTTGGTCTTATGAGGAAATGCCTGGCATAGATCCATCTATTGTCCAGCATGAGATCAAGACGTATGAAAACGCTAAGCCGGTCAGGCAAAAACTTCGTCCGGTTAATCCTAGGAAGGCAGCAGCTATCAAAGCTGAAGTTGATAAGCTGCTTAAGGCGGGATTCATTTTCCCAGTTCCTCTGACTGAATGGGTTTCAAACCCCGTTCCTGTTGATAAAAAGCAAGGAACAATTCGAGTGTGCATCGATTTCGGAGACCTGAATAAGGCGTGTCCTAAAGATAATTACCCCACACCCTTCATTGATCAGATTATTGATGAGTGTGCCGGTAACGAAATTTTTTCCTTCATGGACGGTTTTTCTGGTTACAATCAAATTACTATCCGTCCAGAAGATCAACATAAGACCGCATTTATTTGTCCCTGGGGTGCGTTTGCATATAAGAAAATGCCTTTTGGTCTGAAAAATGCTGGAGCCACTTTTCAGCGGGCCATGTCCTACGCCTTCCACGACATCAAGAAAATTATCGAGGCATACTTAGATGATCTAGCTGCTCATTCTCGAAAGAGGATGGATCATCCAGGACACCTCCGGCAAATATTTGAGAGATATCGTTTTTATAAAATTCGTTTGAATCCGAACAAGTGCGTTTTCGCGGTAACATCCGGTCGGCTGTTGGGATTTATCGTGTCTAATGAAGGGATAAGGGTAGATCCCTTCAAGGTTGAGGCAATACTTCGGTTGCCTCCCCCGTCTTCAATCCGTCAACTTCAAAGTCTCCAAGGGAAGTCTAACTTTCTTCGGAGGTTTATCATTAACTATGCTGAGATTACAAAGGGATATATGAGATTGTTGAAGAAAGGAGTCCCTTTTCTTTGGGACGACTATGCTCAACGCTCATTCGATGCCTTGAAAAAGGCATTGACCTCTGCTCCTTTACTGAGTCCACCCGATTATAGCAGAGATTTTCTTTTGTATATGGCTACAGCAGAATCTACCATTGGTATGGTTCTGGTTCAGGAGGATGATGCTCTGGCTGAGCATGTTATTTACTACCTTAGTCGAGGACTGGTAGGACCTGAACTGCGATACACCCCGATAGAAAAATTAGCCTTAGCAGCAGTTCATGCTGTGCAGCGACTTCGGCATTATATTATTCTTCGCAAAACTTATGTCTTGGCAGCTGCCAATCCATTTCAGTTTGTCCTCAGCAGGCGAGTGATTGGGGGCAAATATAATAGATGGATTGTGATTTTACAAGAATTTGATCTAGAATTCATGTCTGCCAAATCCAAGAAGTCGTTAGTTTTTGCGGAATTGATCTCCGAGTTGCCTTGTGGAGAGGTGATGATCTATGATGAGTCCTTTCCGGACGAACACTTGTTTCTGATCTCTCCACAAGATCCTTGGTATGGGGACATCATTGTATATCTCCAGACTGCGAAGTTTCCCTCTTCTTTTCGAAAGATGAGCGTTGTAAGCTGCGTCACTTAGCTAAAAGTTATCTGATTATTGGTGATGCTTTGTACCGTCGAGGGGTTGATTCAATCCTAAGACGCTGCTTAACTTTCGAAGAATCTGAGGCTGTGCTTAATGATTCTCACGGTGGAGCTTGTGGGGGTCATTTATCAGGGCTTGCTACAGCCCAAAAGATTTTGCGTGCTGGCTACTTCTGGCCCTCGATTTTCAAAGATTGTATTGAATCGGTCCAGAAGTGTCATCCTTGTCAAGTGTATACTCGAAAAATGCGCGCTCATCCAGCTCCGCTTTTTCCAGTCGTTACTGTCGGCCCCTTTACAAAGTGGGGTATGGATTATACTACTTGTAACCCGCCTTCGGCAAAAGGTCACAAGTACATTATCGTAGCAGTAAACTACTTTACGAAGTGGGTCGAAGCTATGCCTACTTTTGGGAACGATGGTGAGACTGCAGCTCTTTTCTTCTTCAATCAAGTCATTGCTCGTTTCGGTATACCTAGAGAGATTGTCACTGACCATGGCAGTCACTTTCAGAACAGTATGATGGCTGAGTTGGCTCTTAAATTGGGTTTCCGGCAGGAGCATTCATCTCCATATTATCCTCGGGCCAATGGCCAGGTGGAAGCCGTGAATAAGTCCTTGAAGACAATTCTTCAACGGACGATTGATAAACATAGATCCAACTGGCACATTATGCTATATCCTGCACTCTGGGCGTACAGGACGTCAGTTAAAACTGCAACTGGCTTTACTCCGTTTCAGTTAGTCCATGGGCTGGAATCCGTATTTCCTATTGAATGCGAGATTCCTTCCCTTAAACTGGATGTTGAGCTTCTTCCTGACACTTCTAGTCTGGCAGAGCGGCTTCTTCATTTGGAGCATCTTGATGAGCAGCGTCGAGATGCCGCCACGTTGAACGAAGCACATAAACACCGAGTCAAAGTCCAGTACGATAAGGCAGTTAAGCCTAGGGTCTTTTCCGAAGGCGACCTTGTTTTGGTCTATGCCCAAGAAAAGGATGCCTTGGGGGCAGGAAAGTTTAAGTCGATGTGGTATGGCCCCTATATCGTTAAAAGGGTCCTTAAGAAAGGAGCGTATACCTTGGTTGACTTCGAAGGAAACGAGTTGTCGGAGCCCCGAAATGGGCTCTATCTGAAGAAGTATTATGCCTAGGCTTTGGCCTGGCATTTTGCTTTGTATATAGTAGTTTTTGTCTTGTACATATCTGTTTGATTTTAGATTTTTGATGGGATGGTGATGTTTTTGATCTGCTTTGGCAGGTTGTGTTGATGTCATGAGTCATTATGGTTTCGCCGATGGTGCTAGTAGACACACCCGGAACTTAGCTTCCGCGGCTTGGGTGCTTCATTATCCTTCCGGTCAGCTGTTGGTATCAAGAGGAGTCTGCATTAGTCCTGCTTCCAATAACGTAGCAGAATACACTGCAGTCATTCATCTACTCTCGGAGGCAATATCTTTGGGTGTTGATTCGTTGGTAGTTTTCTTGGACTCCCAGCTGGTGGTGTCGCAGTTGAACAACACTTATCGGGTACGAGATCCATCTTTATTACGATTGTTCTTGAGGGTACGTTTGTTACAAAGGTCATTTCAATTTTTAACATTCATTCATATTCCTCGAGCTGACAATTGGTTTGCTGACTCGTTAGCTAATCAAGCTTTAGATTGGCATATTAATCATTCAATACAATAAAATCTAAATCATCAAAAACATCATACATTTGATACATTTATCTCATCACATCAAAATATCGCTGTATATATATCATCAGTATGTCAAAAAACTTTACAAAATTTTGGATCCATCAATGCCGTACAAAAACTTGGGCTTATGCCCCATCATGTTCAGTCTCAAAAAATATACAGTCATCTGATATGTAAAATCTATCTACTCCTAAGGATCCTGCCCAGCGTTCCTATAGAACATCACTGCAGTGGCCACACGGCGGAACAGTCTAACCCAGTCCCGGGGTACTCCTACAACCCGTCTCTGGACGGCTTCTGGCAAGTCCTCCACAGCAGCCAGAGGGATTTGGCGGGTCAGTCCCTCCAAATTTCTCTGAACGGCCTGGAGTGTCCTATCAGAATCCGTTGTCTCTGCTTCACCTCTGCGGCGTTTATGACGTGCTAGGCCCTCAGGACGTACTGGTCCAACATCTGAAACATGATCATTTTTCATTTGTCAGTCATTATGAATCCAATCCAAAAACATGTTTGTTTTTCATTTTTCATACATATTTGAAAAATCCAAAAAAAAATCATATAAGTTAAAATTTTTTGAAAAACTTACCGACTGCTCCCCATGCGGCACCGGGTGGAAGTACTAGATCTGGATCTCCTCGGAAATCCATCCCGGCATAGGGATAGTCATCTACTGCGATGATCTGTTCTCTCCACCATAAGAAGACCTCATCATCCCAGGTAGTTCGGGGTACCTCGCTGCCCCCCAGTCTCTTCATCATGTCTGCCCAACGGGCAATTCTTGGGTCCCGAGGGCTGCTGATAGTTCAGATGACTTTGGGTCTCAAAGCTGGAACTCTCTCGAAGAAGAATGTAGTCAAAATGGTTCCATAGCCAAAGTGTTTTGTATGTGTTTTGCGAATCGACGTCAGTTGTTGTTTCATGTTCAATAGCAGGGCAGTGCACCAATCATACACATGAATTAAGCACTCTACAGCTATGCTCATGTGCGCCCTGGACGCCTGATGCAGTGAGGCAGATCCTGCCACTCTGCCGATGGTGAACAGGAGGATCTTCATGTGCAAGTCCCTGATATCTCTGATTGCAATCTGTGTGCCTACCTTTTTGGAATCTTCTATGCAATAGAGTTGGACATAGTCCTCCACGGTTAACCCTCACAGGGGCTTTCCGTGCAAATCCACTGGGTCTCCCCTTCTGGAGAGTCCAGTGATGAAGTATATATCTTCCACCTCTATGCGTAGTGGCATTTGATCAATGATGAAACAATCTTGATCCGGTTCCCAATAATTTACCAGCATTTCAAGCAATCTCACATTACTTTTCATATTGGGCATTTTGAAAAATTTGAATAATCCACAGTTTCGGAGGACATTTTGTGCTGAGCGGTCTTCCATGACCTCTTGGTCCACTGCACTATGCTCACGTTCCCTCCATGAAATTGTCATCCTGAAGAAATTCATTAAAATTTGCATTAGAAACTCATTTTTAAAATTCGGACTTGCGCATACGCTAGTTTCGCTGTGCACAGTAGCGTGTACACGCGGCTTTCCTTCTTTGAACCCGCGTATGCGCAGGTACGCGTTTTTTAATAAGGGTTTCCAGGTAAAAATCCACTTAATTTTAAATTTTAAACGGACAAAATGAATCAACGGGATGAATAAGGAGCCTACCTGAAGTTTCGCTGAATTCTGACGGTCGGTTGTTGCTGATTTGACGAAACAAGTTTTTAGCTCCAGAGCTCTTTTCCAAATCAGCTATGCAATAATGAACCATTTGAGAGGTAATTTGTGTATTTATGGCTAAAAAATTGAAAATTTTCGCAAAAATTTCCTTGTGCTTATTTTTTCGATCTGTCTTATGCTGTATAACTCGATTGTTTGGAAGTGCCCAGTTTGGTATATTTCAGGTACATTTTGACATTTTCGAGATTTTTCCCGGTTTTTGACCCATGTGTTCAGACTCTTCATGGCAGGTATATGATCTTCACTGGCATATAGGTTAGGGAATCACTTTCCATTGCATCTTGCATTCTAGCCTCCATACTGATCACTTGCCTTAGGGTCGATCCCATCAGGTCATGAGTATTATACCATTTTCACTCGCCG
>JAXQQM020077678.1:0-145870 GCA_034641835.2 Pinus albicaulis | reverse complement strand
TACACTAACAATAGGATACACTACTATGATAGGGACCTAACACCTAATTTCCTCATAATATAAAATCCTCATGCATCATCCTTAAATCATCCATATGCCTTATAAAATCATTAACTATCACTCATACCTCTCATAGCTATCATTTTCACTTAAACCCTAGTTTTCACTAGGTTTTTGCAAGGAAGCTAGAAAAAATCTTTGTTTTTAACTTTTGGGCACCTTCCTCATTGCCATTTCCAAAAATTCCACTTGAATCTTGTAGACAACTCATCACCCTACCTCCCCAATGTTTTTTGGATTTTTCCCTGACTTCCTTCCATCCCATTTCTGTCCCTAAAACCACTCTATCGCTATCCCCTATTTTCATAATTTTCCACCTTCCCTATCCACTACATCAAGCTAGGGTTTTCATTGTGGAAAAAAATAATGGAGGGTGATAAGAGGGTCCATAAGGGAGGTCATAATTCTAGGTTTGATCCATCCAAATTGTAGGAAATCAATGCTTCAAAATTCATCAAAAGGTCATTTGCTAGAGTTTATAGTGCACAGAGGGACAATCTTGCTTCAAAATATGTTTTTGAAGTAATGGAGATGGATTTTACAAAATTAAAAGAGATTTTTGTAAATAATGGAACAAATAACAAAAGCCTCCTTCATTTTATGCACAAGTGTTATTATTTGAGATAAATTCCCAAAATACAGTTGCTCCAGGCCATTTTCTACACTTTTGGACATGTTGTATTCAAATAAATTTTTCAGGGGTTTGGAGCAGGGGTTTGCAGTGCTTGATGGCTCCATTTTGTAAAAAAATCCCTAATCGTTCCAAAAATACCACTTGAATCCAAAACATCCTCTAGGAAGACCTCCAAAATCCCTCTCAAAAGTGTCGTGATGCTTCTTCTGAGAGTGCACTACGCTTCTGAAAATTGTTAGCGATCAACTTAAAACTTGGGTTCTGAGCAAAAGGGAAAGTATTTTGGAAAACGAGAGGAAATTTTGGTTCATAACATACCAAAGAAAAAAAACCTCTCTCAATTTTGAAAAAACATTATGGTTAGAGAGATATTGATCCATCATTAAGCCTTTTGTTGTAGAAATTGTTTTGGAAAATTTGGAAAAATGATCATTGCAGAAGCGTCGCCCAGCGGCGTGACACTTTTTCTCAAAGCATCTGGATGGATAAATTTTTATATGGTTGGATTTATTTTCACCTCTACATCAGAGATATGACCTCAGGTTTTCATGTCACCTTTTGAAGAAAAATAAAAATAAAATCACTTTTTTCATGCTTTTGCCACCTTCTTTACCTTTACGTAGCACTTCTGGAGTGAGGTTGGGAGAATCAGTTTTTGAAGGCCTTCCAGGGGGTATTTTATTAGTTTTAAGGGTGAAATGGAAAGAATAAACATAGGTATATCTAGATTAACTCTCATATTTGCAAATGGGTACTTGAAAGTTAGTCAAAATCAGCTCCAAATGGCACGACGCTTCTGCTGGGAGGCACGACACTTGTGCTGGGAGGCGCAACGCTTCTGTCATTGGATTCCTTTGGACAATTTTCAAGCCAGAAAAAATCCAAAATTTGAGTTTTAGCTGTCACATGAGGTTTCTTATGGGTGGAGGAGTTTTTTTTTTGCCTCTCTTTGTGGAGGAATAATATAATTAATCCAAGAGCCATGAACTCCTAGTTATTAGCTAAATTTGAGGGAATGGTTTCTAACTTCCCTAGATTCTAGGTAATGACTCGTACAATACATTTATGATGTGTTTTGGATCATATTTCGACCCAATAAGGCATCATTACTTATATTTTCTATATGTAGTCCAACACAAGTCATTTGAAGGGTTGGATAGTTGTTATTTGCAGTGGAGCTATTGTACAATTTTTTTCAGTGAAATCAAAGAATGTTGCAGCTATAATATTGGGACTCCAGTGGCATTCTATTGAGCATTGTTTCTTCTATGTTACTTCATGAAATTTAACTTTATGTTAGCTTTCCATCACATGTATGCTTTTGTATGTTAGTGTTATGAGTATATGAAAAAAAATCTTGTTTTCCATGCTCTGTTTTGTAAGATTTTCATGAATGTGTTATCACACATAAAATTTCAATTTTTGGTTGATAGGGTTATTAGCACACATAAAATTTCAATTTTTGGTTGGTAGGGTTATTAGCCTAGG
Organism: Pinus albicaulis; assembly: GCA_034641835.2. NCBI lineage: Eukaryota > Viridiplantae > Streptophyta > Pinopsida > Pinales > Pinaceae > Pinus > Pinus albicaulis. The sequence goes on along the minus strand of JAXQQM020077678.1, from coordinate 143,688 downwards.
TCTCATTTTGTTTCATAAAAATTGGTTCATGAAATTGATGAAAACTCATGAAATAATCATTATCCTAAGTCTAAAATAGCCCATGGGTCATGTCATTAGAGTCAAATCCATCGAAGTCTCCCAAAGGTTTACATTCATTGGTTTAGATTGAGGTAGTGGCCACTTGTCTGATTTTTCATGATTCTGCAGCGAATATAACTACAAACATTCAGATTTCGTGACGGAATCACCTGACCAGTCCATATCAAATCTTCCAGGTTTATAGTTGAAAACACCGCGGAATCATGTTTTTTTGCACCAATTAAGGGTATGACGAGTTGTAAAATTTATAGAGGTTTAGGGTGAATGTGAGGTCACATGATCGGTTATTAGAGTCATCCACACATGCGTAATCATGAGTGCCATCCATCATTACACTTCACTACTCCCATTTGTCATTATCCATCTCATATTCAAATTTAATCTTTGTAAACTCACATCCAAAGCACCACTCTATAATTCTCCCTTCGAGCTTTGCATGCATCAACCGATTATCATCCTTGAAGAGTCTAGTCCCACTGCAAGTAGCTTGTTGTTCAGTATTTTTCCTTGCTGGTGTTACAGTTCAAGAATGTAGCGTGGTTATAACAGAAGATGGCCATAGATCCAATTTTTGAATGAATACCCCATCTTTGTAGAAGCTTTTAGAAACATTGGATGCCTGAAATTCTGTCAAAAAATTCAAGGTTTTCATGCCTAGATATCAAATAATTTTGTAGTAAATTTCATAGGTACAACTTCGAAGGTGGGAGTGCTAAGTTTTGTAGTGTCACTAGGGATAATTGTTGCAGCCACAGAGATACCAAGAGGAGATGAAGAGTGGTAAAAAGCCACTAAATTTAAGATGCAGAACTATGATGAATTTATTAAACCAGAGCACATTGGAGCATTTATGACTTCTAGAATTCCAAGGAGGTACATGAAGGAGAACTAATCCAAATTGTTGTTTGTAATGCAAAACTACTTTACTTGTGAGGGGAGATTTCATATGGTCTACCTATACCATTTCAGGCTTTTGTTGCACTTTATTGGTAAGCAATCTCTTGATCTTCCCTTTTTCTTATTTAGGAGCTCAAGGAAGATGTTAGATAAGGTTCAGGGTAGGGCAGAAAGTAGTGAGACCTCAATATTCCACCATTGTTTGATTAAACTCCTGGTGTTAGAGGAGTTGAAGAAACTAAATAGAGTCTGGGCTACCTTTCTTTTTCTCAGTGGTTATGAGGTTGATTTAGTAACACCCAAGAAAACGCCAAAGTCGAAAGCCACTCCTTCAAACAAGAGTGACAAACCTGCAGATGAGACAAAGGGTGTGAATGAGGAAGATATGGATCCCATTATAGAGCCAATGGATACTTAAATAGAGCTTGTACAAGAGACAGAAACTCCATAGCCTACACCTGCAATCAACAAACAAAATATCAACAAGAAAAACCATGGAAGGGTAACCATAAGTTAAACAATTGGAAAAGGAAACCTTGAAGACATTATTCAAGATATAGAAATTGAGGAGGCTCACGTAGTCAGAGCTGAAGATATTAAAGGTGAAAAGAAGAAAAAAAAAGGTATGACTGCTAAAAATATTTATTTTGTAGGAGAAGATGTAGGTTTCATATTTCAACAAAGGAAACCACTCACTAGACTGCAACTTGCCAAGGGTGTCATGGAAAATAAGAAGAAAAAGGTTACTGACAAAGGCAAGCAACCTATTGCAAAAGATATCATTGATCTGTCTCTAGTTGTAGAGGAGATCATTGTGCAAAGGAAAGGTAAGGAGAAAATGCTTGAGAAAACTGAAGTGCAAGTGTTAAAAGATAAGTTGAGAGAGACTAGAGAAGAGCCAAATTGGAGTTGCAGGAAGCCAAGGTAGACAAGAAGCTGATGGAATATTTCAAAGAAAATTTAAATGACCAACGAAATCAATATGATGAATCATTAACCAATGCCAAGAAGCTGTTGAAAAGGACACTTCCTTTGAGAAGGGTAATGAAGCACACAAGAAAGAGAAATCTGTGGTTACAAGCTAAAATGAAGAAACTCAAAGATCATGTTAAGAAGCTAGAAGAGAAAATAGAGATGATACAAGAAGAGTTAAAGAAAAAGGGCCTCAAAATCATAGTCATAAATGAACCTAAAGGTGATCAAGTTCCTACTACCAAAGGTTGAAGAGTAGACCAATTTCCTTTTTTGACATTTTTTGATCCTTCAGAATCAGAATTTGCAAATTTATAGGAAAAAGTTTGAAGAAGAAGGACAATTTTTCGGTTTTCTACCAATTAGGAAATTTCATAGCGAAGCCCAGGCTTGAAGCCCAGATTTCACTATGAAATCGTTGTAGGTGACTATTTTCTTAAAATCATAGCTATGGTTAAAATCAAGGAGGGATAAAATTTGTATTTAGCTCATTTAATTCAAAAATCATTTTCCAACCATCAAAGAGGGATAAAAAGTGACATATATGGGTGAAGTTAATTTTCTACTAAAATTCACTACGAAATTGCCGTGATTCCCCTGTTTCTGCAGCAAGAAACTTTTCGTAGAAATTTTATGTTTTGATGGTTCATTAGAGGTCAACCAGCCACGTGGAGATTTTAAAGAGTATCAGAGGAATATTCTAGCAGATTTTTGGTCTTCGACAAGGTTGTATAGTTCACCAGCTCAACATAAAGACAATCAACAATTACCATGACACCACTTCCTTAAAAATAGGATGATTGGTTTCTTAATTTAGTGGGGGCATTAATGTCTTGATCATGGTTAGTGACACTTAAGAACATAACCATATTCGATGTAAATATGTAGTCCCTTCAGTTAGTAGATGCAATAAATAAGTGAAAGAGTCCTAGTAGGTCTCTAAGTCCTAAAGTTAGTAGTTGTCCATTTCATTCCCATGTATTTTGTTTCTTGTTAAGATAGGTGTCATGCAAAGTAGTTCGATGATCTATCCACGTAGGCAAATCCAATGTAAAGGATTAAGGCCTATTAATAGGTAGAATTTCGATCAATAGAGGGTTGGAAGATGTTATTCTACACTACTACTATTGTAAACTTTTATGATAAGTAATATATAATGGTTGTGAGCTTTCTTCTTCTCCTGAGATTCATCTAATGTTTTTATGAGCTTTGTCCTATGTATTTTGCTATTTTTCTTTCAGTATCTTAATGTTTGATTACTCAGAATTCATGTACATCATGCTCTCACTTCCTTTAAGCATTAAGTTATTGTATATCTGTGTGTGTTTTCCTATCATTAAAACATCCACACACCTCAACTTCCACAAGGAGAACCATGACACTGAGTTTCCTAGCACTGACTCCATAAGCCCAATGGTAGTAAACCCTATACATTTTTCACCTGCATACAAACACATTCAAGACGCTATTATAGAGTTAGCCATCTAATTGAATTATATTTGAACAAATCATATTTTCCTTTGAGAGAGCCCTCTTAGGCTGAAAAGGATAATTTTCAGTCATAACTTGGTTTGAAAGAGTTACTCTAAGTTGTCTCGTGGAGCAACCCATCTGTACCAACCTAGTGATAATAGAATGAATTCATTTAAATACTCATTCTGAGTCTTTCTATTTCAAACCCTATACATAATGACAAATTAAGTATGCTCCTAAGTTTACCTACCTGGACTCATCCTTGTCTCTGCAACATAACCTTTGGAAGCAGACCTAAACCCTAGACCTAGTTCTCTGACTGTCATTCCTATCCAAAAAAAATTCAAAACAAATAAATCCATAATCTACTGAGCATCATAACTACCCTAAGATCATTACATATTCAATCATCTCATTGGCTGTTAAAGTGACATTGAGAGAGACCTCTATGGTTTTTCTAGGGCTTGTTACCAGACCTAAAGGTTGGTTTGAGGTTACCTCCTTCAGTTCCATTCTCAGCCTTGGGAAATTGGGGGAGTGATAACAGAGTTAACATAGTTTAATTGATCAAACAGAGCTAACCAACCAATATTACAGGGTAGGTTAGAAAAAATTACTAGATCCTTTATATTTTATGATTAAATGAAAGAAGTAGATTAAGAAATTCAATTAAAGACAGAGTAGTTAAGAATTTTGTATTTAACCTCCAGCAGAAAACATGAAAATTATTCTTATCTAGAAACAAAGTGTTCATTTAAACAAGTTCTGCACTTCATATATTCCGAATAATTTAGAATATGGAAAGTATAAGAATAATGGAAAATAAAAACATAAAAAATGAGAGATACACTTCAATAGTACACATGACACAAGAATCCTGTAATGATAGTTTTATTACTTCAAAATCTAATCAAAAGGCTTTGTGAGATGCTTTACGATGTAATTACTTTTCTCCAAGTAAATAACAACAACAATACTTCGAATTCTGAAGTACTTATACAAAATTATTACAAAATATCTTTATGTAAGGATAAATATGGAATTCCTAAAATATTTAGAACAAAATTACAAAATAACACATAATTATAGGAATTTTATGAACAGTTTGGCTTGCTAGCACTATTCTTGAGGTTGTTGTTGCTGACTATTGTTGACTGTGCCTGGAATCCTACTGTGCTGTTTTTGTGTTGTCTGAGATGAAAAAGAATGATTTTACTCCTGTAACTCACATAATTTCTCCCATCTACCTTCGGTTGAATGGAAATATTAATTAGTTTTTTGTAAGCTTCATCACCCACCATGTATTTTTAGAAAGTGGGCTTGTTGATGAATAAATTCCTAAGCTCATGACTGATAAATAAATCAAACTCTAAAGCCTCCATGAATTCCTTCCCTGTGAGATGGCCATTGATGCCTACAAATCTGGATGCGTCTTGTGCAATTTTCTCCAGCTTTTCTTGGTAGTCATTCAAATTGATTATATTTTCTCCTTTATTCACTAGTCTTGGTAGACCTTTCCTGTTCAACACATGCATATTTTTATGAAATATATGAATACTGATATTCAAATTCTGGCATTTATTCTCTAGTTGGAGCATAAGTCTTCTTTTGGTGTGCATTTTATTGACTTATAGAATTGTCCTTGTTCTTTCTTGGATCCCCAAATCCTCTAATTCCACTCAGTTTTTGGAATTTAAGAGCTTAATAATAGTTGTAGCTTCCCCAGGCTTCAATCCCAAACTTGTCTTGATGTGTTTTATTATCTCTATTGACCTTTGTATAAGCTACTACCACTCAAATACAATTTGCATGGAAGGCCATAGCTGTGTGATGGCCTCATTTATTTCTGTCCATATGTTTTCTCTGGCCTGGGCCAGAGTATGGGCCATTACTGACTCACTCTACAACTGCAAAAATTTTAATTTTAGTTGATGGATTTTCTGTAATTCTGCAACTTAAGAGTTATCAATCTTCAGATTTTGTTCTGACAATATTTTTAACTGAGGTTTTAATATTGCAATATCTTGTTGGTGGAGATTCAGGTTGTCCATAGCTTTGACTAATTCATCTATTGTTTTTGTTGGTTTAGATGTTGATGTGGATGCACTTGGAGTGGTGGCCACTGCAATGGTAACTATTATTAAAGGGACTATGGATATCTATGTTTTCTGCTATTTTTATTTGAGAAATTTATCTAATTATACCTCCATATCTCTAATATAACTGTTCTTCTCAATAATAATCTTAAACATCTCTTATTTCTCCTTCTCCATTTCTCCAAATTCCCTAGCTTGAGGGTCTTCAGTGGTAGACAACTTCAAATGTTTTCTTAATGCTGCAATATCAATATTTTTACTCTTTATTATCTCCTCTGTAGCATTCACATTATTGGGATTGATCCCAATTTGATTATTAAGTCCTCCAGTGACTTAATTTTGGTTTCTTTGGCTAAGTAGGAACTCCTTTCCAATTTGAGCCGAGTCTGCGTATTATTCACTGAGGCCTGCAACCTTGAAGTTGACATGGAAACATTTATTAGTGAAGAATACATCATTTCACTAGGCTATTTATGCATTTCCATTTGGTCAATGGGATGGATTTTCTTGGCATCAAATGAAAAAACATGCTCTTCATAATTTTTTGATGTCTTTGGAGCTGGTACTTTGGCTTCTAGGAAGGTGTTGTGTAAATCAACAACCCCCATTATTTTAAGCCATAGTTTATTTAGAAAATGATGGAGACCCTTTTAATTTTTATAGTTTAAGAAAATAAACCCTTATAGTATTTATTTTGATAGGAATAGGGGTTAAAAAGGGATGAAAATTTTAAGAATTGGCTATCTAAATGCTTAAGCAGAGATAAATTCAATTTCGCAAATCAAAAAATTATTTACATAATGAAAATAATGTTTTGAAACATATTTGTGATCCAATGAATATAACCGAAACAATTTTATATGATGAAAAAGCCATATTTTTAAGTAAATCCGATAAAGAATACCACTGGACCGACTTCTGCCACGTCAGCTTATCACATTTTGCAAATCGAAATTTCTCCTGACACTCTCATTTTCTCCTGCTCATACTGGCTGATGCGATAAAGCATATCACATCGCATTATTGCAAAAAACTCAACCATGCTATTTTTTTACTGCTCATAATCGCCAATGAGATAAAGCGATCACATCACAGATCGCATATCACACACTCATTACAAAAACACATATTTCATGTTGTTAACCTCGCCGATATTGCAATTGCGATGTCGCGATTGGAAGAAAAGCTAGCTTGTCAGTATTTAATGAAGAGATTACACATGACTCATGATGTAATGTGATAGATATGGTTTTAATTTAGAAATGATTATAATGGCATGATAATCTATATCAGTCATCAATGTCATAAATTAACGGTTTTATCACCCATACCACCATAATCATTTCCCTGCAACAAGAATTCAATTCATATCCCATTAGCATTCGAAGTCTCATCCATTTGCAATGTTTCTATTTACTACAGTATTTGTGCATATTGTAAAACTCAAAGGTTCCTACTTCCCACTTACTCTTTCTTACTTAATTTTAGGCAAGTTCGATAATAAAAGTTCTTCTGAAATGTCTAAGGATTTAAAGAAACAAAAGAAGCATATGGCTCCCGTTAATCCCGCACCTACTGCTTCAGAGAGAACATAGATGTTGCCCTTGTTCACAGATACGACTTGCGGACCTGAAGTAGATCCTTTGTGTGAGAATCTATGTATAAGCTATTTGAAGACGAGAAACCATGCAAAATTCAAAGAAAATAAACAACAGATGCTCCAAATTCTTTTGAGGCTACAATTGGAGATGTAGCCAAGTAATTTCTTCACCAAATTACAACAAGGCCCAAGATACTACCATATACTGATATGGTGAGGTGGATTATCGATATTATTAATATCAGGGATAAAAATTTCCTTACCAGTAGAGGAATAATGATTGGTTTCTTTAAGGTGGAAGACTTGAAGCAAATGTACCATCTTCCGAACCTTGATAAAATTTATGATAAAGAATTCCTTGCAAAATTTGCTAAGGAAAATGAACTCAAATCAGCGGCAATAAAATAGTGGAGGAGAAATCCTAACAAACACAATAATGATGAAAGGGGTATGTATTCTACTGATTCTTTCGCAAGTCCATATTGCTATACCTTAGCTATGATGTCTAGATTTTTTGGTCAATCAGACACAACTAGATTCTCAGTAGAATGGGTTCCCCTTATGGAAGCAACAAATGATGCTTATGTTATGGATTGGGGCAATATTTTGTCAAATAATATTGCCACCCAAATTTTAGAATACATAAAGAACCACTCTATCTCTTCTAAAATTTTTCCTCCATTTTATATGAGTGGCTATATTATGGATGTCGTATGTTTTACATCAGATTTTCCAACCATGGGCTGTAAATGGAATACCTAAGACCCCCTTCCCATTCATGTATTTCATATTATTCTCTGGGAGTCCAAATATGAAAGTCATTTTTACAGAATCTGTCATGGAGTTATACTTCCTCCTTTTGAAGTTGTTTTTAATGAGAAAGCCCCCAGACTTTTCAAAGAGGCCCAAGCCGACTTCTCTTCTATAGGAAAGTGGTTTGGTGAGGATTCATTCACCTATGTACGAGTATTTTGGAGCCTCGATCATCCACATGTCTTACCCTTGTATGTTCCTATTAAAATTCTCTCAAGAGAAATCACATACCAATTTGTGGGAAATGGTCTGACCAGATTTTTGAAAGAAGCCAAGAAGGCATTATGGCCTTCCTTTCCAATTAACTATGGTGTGTATGGAATAGACAACTACAAGCATGATATACTGGAAACTAGCCAAATAGAATGTTTTCAATTGTTTACAATTCCAAATAGACAATATGATCCCCTGAAAGTGGCCAATAAATTCACTACTCTAGTAAAAAATAGACCCTTTACGCACGAAGATGACGATTTTGGCGACTTTTTTGAGTCTGTTGAAAACTATGTTGCAGTTAATAAGTTGGAAATTTACGCCTACACCCACCACAACTATTAAAGTTTCGACAATACAGAAACAAAAGACTGGAGACAATTCCACTCAAGATCTTGGATGTCTCTCAAACCATGACTCGTAAAGAAAATGAATCAGTTATTAAGGATACTGAAGTTCTCAATACACCATATCAAGAGAAGTCAGTTGAAGTTCAAACAATATATCTGGATTTCCCCAACAATCTCAAATTTGTCTGGAAATAATTTGAACTCAAACTCCAAGAAGAACAAACATCCATGATTATTGACCAACAACAGACTGTAAAAACTCCCCCTTCTACAAGTCAGGACCTGTTTATTGCTGGGCCCTCTAACAACATGTTAAGTACAGAGAGAATGGAATTCATCCCGGCCTTCCCGACCTCTGAAATTGTTTTAAATATTCAAGAAATTCCTCCCTTGGACATATTTTATAGTCCGAAACACAAAGAAGTTTTTAACAGGCATAAGAAAAGGAGAAGAACAGAGCATGCCCATACTATGTCAATGGAAATTGTTTGGAAAGATACCGAGTCATATCCTTCACAAGATCTAACTTGGTTATCATATTTTGTAGGAGCCTATACATATGCAACTATTGAAAAGGCATAAGAGATTCATCAATTGATGAAGCAAAAATATGAAAAGGTACTTCAACTTGAGACAAAGTTACAAGAAGAAAAGCAGAGTGTTAGCCAACAGCTATAGGTACAAATTTTACAACTGCAAGAGAGCCTACACCAACTGAAGATTCAACTTCAAGATGAAATTAGTTCTAAAGATACTCAAATTCATCTATTAGAACTATCCGTTGAGCAAATGAAATATATTCCAAAGATAAATGAGTTTAGGAAATAATATTTAGAATTAAACACCTTATTGGCACAATAACAGGTCATATTTTGTCAGAAATTAACCAACATTCTTGAATTATGTGAGCAAAGCGATTCACTTGTGAATCACATTGCTGATACGAGAATTAGTTTTGATGACATATATGAGAAGGTATCCCAATTGGTTACTTGGCAGGATTCCTCTGATGGCAGAAAGGCCAACATGCCTATAATTGAAGAATCAAAGAAAGAAATATTGTTCACAGATTGGGATATACAACTAAAGAACACAGAAAGGGAAATAACTACAGCTAAAGAATTTGCCACAAACATTGTGGAAACTTTCAGCCAAAACTTGATTGCAACAAATCTCATAGATAGATGTCTTCCTGGTGCATTACCCTTGGTAAAATATTTGATAATGCAATGGTAGGAAGTGTTAAAAGTGAAAGAGGAGCACATCAAGAAGATATAAAAGCTATATTGGGAAAGACACTGGAGATATCTAGTGAAGCCTCACAACCAATGGATCATTCTTCGAGGTCTTACAAATAATTCTTCATACATGCTACCTCCATTATCTAATGTTCTTTTTACTAGGCACTGATGCATTAGGCCAGGCCAACCTCTCGAGGTTCAACCTATGCTTAATATTCTTCAACTCAAGGAGAAAATGGAAGAAGGAACAACAGAAAAATCCTCCAACAAATCACCCCTTTAATTTTTGTTTCTGTTTTTATTTTACTTACTTTAAGGAGAGTTGTTTGAAACCTCCTTAGTTTTTATTGTAATGACTATTTTTTTTGGTTTTTAAGCTCCTGTGGTTATCATTTCTTAAAGAGCTTCCCGGATTATCCATAGTATTGTTGGGCTGCTAGTTTGTCATTATTATTATCACTTTTTAACACCTATTTCATCCATTTCTACCATTCTTTATCACGTCATTTATCATGGGTTATCATATAATTCCATTTTATAATTATTTATGCTCTTATGGATAAATATTAGTTCTTCTCCTTTAATTTTAATAAATTGATGATTGTTATGCATGATTTTACCAATGATTGTTTATTAATAAATGTGTTGTAACGTCACTCACCATTTTAGCCTCCAAGATATTCTCCAGATTGCATATTTGATCTCCAGTTCATCATTAACTATTCCAACTCAGAAATTCGCTAGAATAAGAAGTGAAAGTTTTGCATTGGACGTTGTGGGAAAATGGAGAAGAATATAGAAAATATTAAACATGGGTTTTTTCTAGAACAGACCAAATTAACTTTATTTAAAGATCCGTTTTCCGAAATTTATTTTGTATTAAGAGAAGCAGAAGTTTCTCTGAAAACGATTTTCCCAGATTCGCTGTTGCGGCCGTTTTCCAAATTATCTCAGTTGCAATACCAAATTCGACTTGTTCCTATTGAATGATTGATGGAAAGATATTTTAGATATGATCTTGCTGATCAATTGGTTGTGAACAATCCAATTTTGTTATGGGAATAATTTTGTAATCATATTTGTTGTAACTTCTCTCTGCTCTATGTGTATTTAAATGAAAAACATAGATCAAAGAGGGGAGAAGGATGAGGGAGAAGAATGAAAGGAAATATAGATTTATTTATGAGAATAATTATGGACAGAAGGTAGTTCTGAAAAGACATAATTATATTATAATGCTACTCAAGTTTGATGAATAATTGAAGTTGCTGTTTTCATTCGCATTATTTGAAGTAGCTTAGCAGTGCTTGCTGGTGGCTAAGGGCCCGACCCCTGGTAGAGTTAACTACTTCCCTGTGTTATATTTCTGATTCTTGTAGCGTGTGATTGATTTGATAATTTATTGTTACCGTGAGTTCATTTCATTAGCTGTTTATTATTTTCCTGTATTGAGATATTATGCATTCTGGTTATGATTTACTTCGTTACCATTTGATCTGAATCTTGTTCATTACAGCGTGAGTTATTTTAGACAATGAATTGCATTACTTAAATCATCTGTAAGAGTTTAATTATTGCTATGAGACTCTCAGAAGTGATATTGTTTCTGTCTTAATTGATTTGCAGAAATTAGTATAATCTAGATTGAATCAACTAAGTAGGAGTGAGTTATTATTACTATGCTCTCAGCTGATGATACCATTCTTTGGATTACTGTAAGATTTGATTTCAATAGCAGATTGCACTTTGATATTCCCTTTAATAATTGCAATTGGAGTTTATTAGATGCTTCCATTTATTCTTGTGTCAAGATCTATACTACAATTTAGGAAACATTACTCTTTGGATTTATAGCTTGCACATATTGTGTACACTCTTGAAACAAAAAGACTTACCCAGGTTGATAATTAATGTGAGGTGATTAGGAGTTTTAAAAGACACCTTTTAGCACCCAACAAGTATTAAGAAACATTTGTCGACGTTTCGAATCCCACTATTAATACCACAGTATTAAGGAAAATTTATCGATGTTTCGACGTTTCGAATCCCACATTTGTCGACAAATGTTCCTTAATACTGTGGATAATCTAGGAAGCTCTTTAAGAAATTATAACCACAGGAGCTTAAAAACCAAAATTTTGTCCCTGCACGGAGGGGATTGTTGGGAAGAGATTTGTTATCTCGAGAAAACTAGAATGAAGATTGAAAGAAGGGCAACAAATCTGAAATGTCACTATTAATGGTCTAAAACCCTTCTCTCAATTATTCATTCAAATTTCATGATGATGGATCCCTGTTGGGATTTGAAATGTTGACAAATGTTCCTTAACACTGTGGATAATCCGGGAAGCTCTTTATGTAATGACTATTTTAAGACTTATTAGTTTTATATTTAACCCTTTCATGTCTTTTAAGAAGGGGTCATAAAATTTTGAAAAGAAGACTTTACTGATGTTTCACTTCTGTACTCTTAAAGTGTTCTGAATAGAAAAGGCTGGACCAAGAGTTATTTCTCAAATGATCTGAGTAAATATATATATGGTACTTTTATCTTATATGTTTCATTTATGTTTCAAATGAGAAATAGTTCATTGATCTTATGATGGGTTGTTTTATATATATTTTTTGAACAAATTTTTACATCAATTCACTTTTGAATGTGTTATTCTGTTATCATTTATATGTATATGCAATACATGCATTTTGTAAAAGTTGCAATATAAGCTTCATCAAATTGATTTAATTAACTTCTTAATTAAATCAATTATCTTAAATGTTTTTCATATATGTAAATAAATATATAATATTTATTTTCACGCATTGAAGATTATTTCTTTAAATCACACAAGGAAAATGTTTCATCCCGGGATAGATAGAGATAGATTTAGATATATAGATATAAACAGATAGATTTATTTTTTTTTGAAAGTTTTCTTATTTTTCCATCTATTAAATTCCACTTAGAAATAAAACCATTTATTTAATCCAACTATATTAAATTGGGAAACTGGTCCCACAAATCTAGTCGGAGCCACCATTCCAAATGGAAAAGGGACGATTTTCAAATTCCCGACCGAGTGGTTTTTCCCGATGTTATTGCATCGATTTTCGGGGCCTCAAAATTTTTGTCTCTAGAAGGAGGGCCATCTGGATATGAATCACACCAAATATTATACCATCACCAGAGTCATTCTCTCTCTGAATCCACAACTTCTAGTCCTATTTCAAAATATCCTATTCATTGATCAAAATTTGTTCATTCTCCTCCTCAATCTCCTAGTTCTGTTCATAAAGAAATCCCTTTATAATATTATCCAGATTAACTTGAAGTACAGACACTGATAAGTGCCAATCTAGAATATGCATCATTTTTATGGTTTATGTTATTGTCTTGTGTTAAATGCGTGTGATAAGTGCCAATATAGAATATTTTTTGTAATTCTATCTACATAGTGATTTTGTGCTCTAGGTACATGACTGAATGTAATGATTTCAAATTAGCGCATAAAAATTTTCACTCATAAATATCTTCTAAAAAGGATAGGATTATGCACATGATAGACACTATTCAATTGCATGACAATAAGGAGGGAATCTAAATGAACATGAAGGTGAAGGATGCGATGGGAAAGGGCATCGACTAATAAACCTTGTACTACATCATATTTGGCCTGGTTATTGGTGGCAATACCAATGCATACGTCGTTTGAGAGAACAAGAAAATGTAAGGGGGTAAAAATGGCCCAACCTGACGAGGCTAGATTTCGGGAGTAGCGACTTGCACCATTGGCATAGCCGATATAAGGTGTGGACGAGAGGTCCATATGAAAGATGCCACAAGACAACAAATGAGAGGATGATGAAAAATGCTGGAAACTTGAACACAAGGTAGAAATTAAACAAACACTACTAGAGAGAGTGTTTTGGGTAGGATGTCTACCATCCACACACTGACGGGTAGGTGGTGTGTGGGAGCTGCCTTGGGGGAAACTTGTGCTCAATTCACGAAAGTCACCATAGAAACGAATGGTGCCATTCCTCTTATGGGTGGGAAATATGAAGTCAGGGGTGGAAAAGGCTTCCATGATCTCGTCATAAAAGTAAAATATGGGGTGACTGATGGAAGGATAACCATATGACACGACAAAGCTACTTGACTCATCATCATGAGAAGAAAGGTTCACATGTGCATCGTCACGGGGAGTGATGGAAGAACAAGTAGATAAGGGACCCACTGATGTTGAGCCCAGGGTGATTTCTGAAGGGAGGTCAAGCAAAACAAAAGGGGAAGTATCAGAGGGAGATTCCACCGTGGATCTCATGAATGATGACAGGTAGAGGATGGTGGACGAAGACTCCGTCATCTCGACATTGGGAGGGGGAATGCCAATGGGAGTAGAGGTATCCTCAGTTTAGCCTAAAGCATACCGCACGAGGATGAGAGAGGCAGACTGGTTTTTTTCAATCTCATACTCCCGAACTACCTCTAAAGAGGCACGGTAATGCGTGAGGTGGGGACAATGGTGGGTATAATGGCCATGGAGATCACACAAAGCACAAGGGTGGTTGGTGTGAATAGTCTTAGGGTTATTGGTTGCAGTCGAGGAAGGAACAGAGGTTTCCAGGACCATAGACTTAGGAACGCGACATTGACCATGGGCTTGATACAAGGAAATTCAGGAAAATGATGGGTGGTATGACTAAAAACATTACACAAAGCACATAGGGGGGTATGATTTGGAGGCTGAGGAGGAGCAGGGTTCCTCAGGGCGGCCTTGTCTTTATGTGCCTTCTTATGAGCTTTGCCCCCCTCACCCAAATCTTTCGCAATAGTAGTAGGTTCCTATTGAGGTGGTTGAGGCACATAAGCAAAGGGAGGGGTCATGGGGACCGGTTGAACCGAGGTCAAAGCAGTATAAGGTTTGGGCTAACCAAGTGGGATAGTGGCTGGGGGATCAATGTACTAAACTGGGATCCCTAGGGTCATGTTAGGAAGAGATAAGGTAGCCATAACAGGTACCGAAAATACTCTAGGAGGGGGAGCTAGAAACAGTATCTGACCAGAGGGGTAATGGCCAAGCAGGATAGCTCTAAGATGATTAAGGCTAGGAGGAACTGTGCTAGGAGGGTAGATAGGCTCATGGATACCAGATGTAGATGAGGGGCCTTAAGGAGGGGGTCCTGAAGGCTGAGTTGAGGTTCTAGGAGTAGGTTGTAGAGGGCGGGGATACTGACTAGTTAAACTAGTACGCTTGAGGTCGGACTGAGACGATTGCATCATGAAAATGTTTGACGAGTTGGGATCAGAGACAGGAGGAGAAAGACCAGAGAATGAACCAAGAAAATAGGAGTCTTTGTAGACTCTAGGTGAGACACTGGTCAAAGGTTCGACTATTTTTTTATTGGCCACCGAAGAGATGTTGGACTCACGGGAGGTCTAAGACTTTGGTTTGTAATATGTCAACTAGTTGATGGTGACAATATTTATACTATGAGGAAAGCACATCTTGCGGTGAATTGCAGATGGGACAACAAACATCACATAAGTGTAGCTACGACCCAATAGAATGTTGTGATCTAAGGGGGCATCAATGACTTCTACGTCAACACAAACATTCTTGTTCGGAAGAATAATAGGATGATTGTGGAACAAGCCTATGGGTTGGGAAGAGTGGCCATCCCATGCTCAGAGGGTGATAGTGGAAGGGGCCAACTCAGGAGATCCGAGTTGCTTCCAAATTGAAGCGGACATCACACAGGTGGTTGCCCCCTCGTCAATGATACAACGGGAGAAGTTGGCATTCCAGATCTTGACAGGGATTTGGAAGGTGACAGAAGTAGGAAGGGGGGGATGCTTTGACTGGTCAATATCAAAGACGATGAAATGATCATCTGAAGGATCCACAATGCCCATGGAAGTTAGTAGAGCTTTTCGTTGTGAAGGGCACAATTGGAGGAGTTCCAACGTTGAGATGGCAACAGGGGATTGCGCCAAATCATCTACTATAATATACGAATGGGTACCTTTACCAGAAGCAGCATTTAGGCATAATGGTTCCTTGGGGATCTTGGTATGAACCTATGGCTTAGGCTGAGGGATCAGTAAAGGACCATTGGTTGTTGAAAGAGGCTCTATGGAACCTAAAGAAGGGGGCTCGGGGGCAAACGTAGCGGGAGGCTTGTTGTACTAACGAGACCGAGTCTGAAGGTTGAGGTCAATGGTAATGGGTTGGTCAAAGTTCATCATGATAATCTGGTAATCAAAGGTACCAGATGCAGGAGGTTGAGTGGCCGCTTGGCCTTCAGGGGGTTGGGTAGCCACGAATCCTTGTTGGGGGAAAGGATTAGTAAACATAGTCAGCTGGATAGGTGTAGCATGGGGAGGAATCGAAGGGGAGGATTGCTATCCTTGGGATGCTGATTGAGCTTCCCATATCTGCCGCATCTGAGGTAAAATAGGACAATCGTGGGTGTAGTGACCATAGACACCGCAACAAGAACAATGTTTGTTTGTGTGAACAGGCCTGTCCTACTTGGGCTGAGTGCCATGTTGCTGGTTAGCAGTGTTAGGTGTATTCCTTGGGAATTGGGTCCTATATTTCCTGGGGCAGATTGGTTTTGATTTCCTTTCCTCTTCTTTTTGGAAGTAGGAGGATTAGTTGCGCCCTGCTGTGCATACACCTGCCCCTAAGGGGGTGGTGGCTACTGTTGCGGGGGTTGAGAAGGCAAGGGAGGTTGAGGTGCTAATGTTGGAGGAGTTGGATCACTAGGATACAGATACATAAAATAAGGAGGTTGGGCAACATTATGGTAAACGGGTTGGGAAAAAGGAGGAGGCATTCTGTATCCTTGATACATGCTACCGGGAGGGGGACAAGTGCTGGAGGAGTTGGACCCTCCCTAAGCGAAACCATAACCCATGGGAGGATGAGTGTATGGATGAGAAAGGGCTTCAACGATACCGTCAGCGGCATGCGATGCCCTTGGTGCATTGGCACCACCGAGTCTAGGGAGATCAAGTAAGATGGTATAAACATAAATAGACTGTGCGTAGATCAGGTCATATTTCAACGCAATATTTAGGGAAAATTCTTCGGTCTGAGGGAAATGAAATGCGACATCTTTACTAATAGCAGGAAAAAGGGATATGAGAAACCAGTCCATGTAGACATGGTCTTCGAAGGTATGGGCTTGACATAGGCTATTTATTCTCTGCCATTCCTGGACATGATCCGATAGGCGGGTCGCAGATGATTGACGGAAATAGGTCAAAAGTTCGGTACTAGTGTCATAACGAAGGGGAATTTGGAAGTAAGAAAGAAAAGCCCTGGCAAGAGTCACAAAATTAGTATGAGAGGAGGAGGCCTGGTTGACATACCACTTAGAATCTTCTCCAGTAAGTGTACGTTGGAACAACCGAAGACGGACAGAGTCATCAGTGATGGAGTTAGACAAACACCACATTTGGAAATATTGAACATGGTTTGTAGGATATTCTCCAACAAGACCTTCAAACTTGGGGATGTCGGAAGGGAGCTTGGTTGGCATAGCAAGACAACCAAGATCATGGTGTATTGGGTCATTGATCAACTGGTTAAAATCAGAAAGACTGAGACCTGCCATATAAGGGAGCAAGGGAGCAGCCAGGATAGTTCTTGTTGCGGTCCCACTAGTATTATTCCCAGCATTAGGGCCGAGGCTACCACCAGCTGAACCAGACATGGTGAAGGTGACATGAGGAGAACCAGGGATAGAACCAGAAGGGTAACCTGATGAACTAGAAGCGGAGTTAGAATGGGGACTCGGTGGAGGAAAAACTCGAATCCTATGCGGAGGAGTAAGTCTTCCTAATGGAAACTGAGGATGAAGGCCAAGAAGTCTCCGAGATAAATGCCTTAGGGGCACAATGATGAAAAAACGGACACGGATCATAGAAGGAAGAGATACCAACAAGGGAAAGGAGGCGCAAGATCAAATTATTACAATGTCGAAACAAGCGTAGAGAGGTGCGAGATCAAATGATTACAATGTTTAGTCTTGGCCTGGCGGTGTAAAACAGGCGCTCTTCACTTAGGGTGTGCGTGTTAAGTGTTAATTTTAATTTTTAAACCCAGATGTGTGTAGAGAAAAAAATAAAAAAGGTGTTACATAAATGTAAATAAATCTTCAAATAATAGTAAAGTAAACTAAATATGACATAAAATAAACAACTAAAGATGCATCAATCTAAACCTAAGGAGGCGGGCTTCCGAACAACTAGTCTATGGGTGGGAAAAATATAGTCAAAACACACAAAAAAAATGGCCAATGGATCTAAAGTTGGGAGGGACAGGGATCTAGAGGTCAAATCTACTGGAAATCGGTGCATAAAACAACAAAAAACCAGAGGTAAAAGTGTTGCAAATGAGGTGGGGAAAGGCTACAACCTAAAGGGAAACGAGGGAACCCTAGAGGAGGACCAAAAAAAACTGAAAAGAGGTGTCTTGGATGGATAAATAACCAATCTAAAATGGATCTGAAAGTATAGGTTCGGTTCTGAAAAAAATGGCTGAGTGACACTGAAATCTCAGACGACCTGCTTCAACTAAACTCCTCCTAAAAAGGTGGAAGCGTACTGAAGCCCTAGGGGGTTTGGTTCCTACTTCGATGAGTAAAACAGAGCAAGTATAGGTCCAAGACTAGTGGAGACATAGGTCATACAACCCTGAACAGTAGCCCAGAGAAACCCATAAAAATCACAAAAAAATTCCCGCAAAAAGTACAGGTCGCAGTTTCTGACCTGTTTTCAGCAGAGGTCATAGGTTTTAGGCAGTTTTCTGCACCGTGAAGGTCGAGGTCATAGGTTTTGGCCCAAAAAGTGTGACTTGCACTTTCGACACTCTCGGGAGTAGGTTTCAGAAGAAAGTGTCGTCTTAGCTGCGACTGATACCTATAACATGCGCAACAGGCCCAGAAACAGACAAAAGTTAGAATTTTTACTGTTTTAGGGTTTTAAAGGTTAAAAACAACATAAAGAAAAGAAAAACAAGAAGCTGAAGAAAAACCCTAAGGGTTGAAGCAGTTGGACATGCAGGGATCTGAAAAACAACAACGATCGTAATCATAAACACTTGTGGTGTCGCCAATTGTTAGTGTGAATTCTAATCGCAAGCGTACGAAAAAAGATCACTTTAGCTGTGCATAAAAAACAACCCTAACATCAAAGATGGCTGCCAATTTCTTTAGATCTACAGTTAGTTGACCAAGACAAATTCTACAAAATCTAGATGTATGCAGTTAAAGACATTAAACAACAAATAAAAGCAAGAGTTGCTCCATACATCCAATAGACTAGACAAGAATATTTTTAAAGAATTTTGTATTTATGACACCTGGGAAGGGAACATAGAAAGATGTGACTAGTCCCCCTAAATAGGATGGATTCTTGTATGTCCTCAACACTTTAGATCTAATATCTCTCTCTCTTGATGGTGTAGAAAACCCAGACAAAAATGGAACTCAAAGGGAGCTCACAAGCAAAATGGTAGCAAAATATGATAATGATGGAGGATCAAAGTCAGACCAAAAGTATAGATCCAAAGTGATCTTTAGGCAACAAAAGGTAGTGAATGAATGGAAAAACCCTTCTATTTATAACAAAATATTGAGTTAGTCTAGATATTGGTGCATAATTAAAACATTATTAACCAAATCAAGATCCAACTTTTATGGAATATTTTATTATATTTGTCGGAGGGAAAAAGAATTTGACTTGGGTAAAATCCCTTTATTTGTAAATAATAAATAAATAAATGATTTATTTATCATTTTAAGGATGTGGTTGAGTAATAATCAAATAAATAGTGATTTATTCAATTATTTATACATGATTTAGTCAAATTTAACAAGGAATATTATTTAAATAATGTTTAAATAATTATTCCTAGAAAATAATAAGATAAATAGTGATTTATATAATTAATTTTCCTATTTTGAGTTAAATATGACCAGGAATATTAATTAAACTGTTGTTTAATTAATTATCCCTTGAGGAGAATCAAACAAATATGGATTTGTTCAATATTTCCTCATGGGGTTTCCTATTTAGACCATAAACAACTTAATAAATTATGGATTACTAAGTGATTTTTCATAGTGAATACAATTTTACTTAGGGTAAAATTGGTCTTACATGGTGTACTTAGGTCCATCTAATAGTAACAGGTTAGATGACCAAAAATTGGCGTAACACAAGTGATGTTATTTTAATAAAGGACAGATCCAATTCACATACCCCTCGTTTTCTTTTAACTTTTGAATTATTCAAAAAAAATGTACATAATTGTTTAATTGACTCCGAAGCTTCATTGAAAATTATGCCATATTCTGTTTGTATCAAATTGAATATATCTCCTCAGAAGTCAACAATACATATTGTACAATTAGACAGAACAAAAGTTAAAGTATTAGGAGATATTAATACAACCCTTATCAGATTAGCATCAAATCCAAAGATGCATCAAGTAATTAATATCTTAGTTGTTGATATACCAGATTTATATGGTATGATATTAAGAAGAGATTTGTCAGAAATGATTCATGGCTATTTCGTTATTGACTGGTCTTATATGTGGCTTCCCCATAATGGTCTACCAAAACAAATCAGGGTAGACCATGAAAAGTATTTAAAACATTTAGTAACTAAATTTGAAGAAGAAAATGAACCCATGGCCTTTACTAATAATATCCTTGGAAATTACTCGACTGAATCCTTCTTGAGGAATTTCAATGCTCTAAAGTCTCCATTTCTTACCAATTCAGTCAATTCAGTCAATTCTCAAATTCAAATTTTTTCTCACATTGATTTTTCCAAGTGTGTAAATACTATAGATAATCCTTGTAGTGATACTTTATTTTGGACTTTATATTTTGATGGGTCAAAATCCAGTGAAGGAGTAGGAGCAGGCTGTATATTAATCAATCCAAAAGGCGAAAATACTATGCTCACATGAAAACTTGAATTTGAATGCAAAAATAATACTGTAGAATATGAGGCACTGGTTCAAGGCTTAACGAAAGAAATTGATCTTGGTGTTAAGTATCTTAAGGTATTCAAAGACTCTAAAATAATTGTTAAGCAGGTAATAAATACTATACATTGTATTTCCAACCATCTTAAACATTATCAATCACTAGTACAGTCTCTTACCTTTCATTTTTTAGCATTCAATATGTCGTCTATTCAAAGAATTCAAAATCTAAGTGCAGACCTTCTAGAAAATGTAGCATCGAAGCTTATTCCTTTAGAAGATTATAGCCCTGATAGATTTTCTATAGAGTTGATTTTTCGCCCATCTATTCCTGATAATATTACTAATTGGAGGGTATTCAATGATGATGATGATGTTATTACTTTTCTTACATCAGAAGGATCTATTATTGCCTAAATCTACCTCAGGCTGAAGGAAGGCAGAGCCTAGGGTAACATCAAACCACGCTTAATCTAGTAGCTAGCCCTACCAGATCAGGAGAGGGCTCTCTCTGGGTCAATCACAACAAAAATAATCAATGAGGCTTGAGATGAATTGAAATAAAGGCTAATTTTAGGATAGGTATATATGTGAAAGAGTTTGATTGATTTTGGAGTTTTTGTTGGAATCAAAGGGAAAGGCAGATTTTGGGTCCGGGAAATGATCAGTTTTGCAGAGAGCTGAATGGGGCAAGGAAGGAAATTGTTTTGATGCTTTGAAATTTAGTGAAATGGATAGATCAGACCAGTGAGGAGTTGAAGAGGGCAAGAGGCATTCAGGAATCCTCTTCAGACAGTTGAAAACATGGAAAATTAAACAAAATTTCAAGGCAGAGCACTGCAAATCTAATGGATTCCACCTTTATCACTTATTTGTTTAATTTGAGAAGAAATGAGAAGGGAAATGATAAACATGAAACATTAGTAAGCTTACAATCACAGAGAGAAACACACCATCAAAACATAGAGCCACATGGATCCCAAAGAGTGCTGCAAACCCTGGTCTATTCCTTTGCCAAAATGCAGAGATGAAATGTACAATGAAGCTCCAAGCAATCCCAAGTGTCCCACCTCTGAAAATGACTGAGAAAATACAAGATATAGACAAGCCTAACTCATTCCCATGCCTCTAGGGGTCGAGATCACTAGTTTAGGAGCTGTTTCAACAAGATATAAACTAGGAACTGGAAAATAGGCAATGAAACAGCTTGCCTCTATAAGATAGGAAACTGATTCATTCAGTTACATTTCACTTTTTGGTGAATGAATCTACTTGGATGAGTAAAAATGTGCCAAAATTACATCAAAGTCATAAAATTACATCAAGTTACATCAAGAGTTTCACATTTGGAGATAAAAAAGTCAAATTGGCCAAAACTAGGCGAAAATCTGAGCTGCTGAGTGAAAAAGGAGCCAAAATTCCCAATACGCCGCGCCTGAAATCTCTATGCGTCGCGCCACTTTGAGGCTGATTTTGAGGGCCTTCCCGGAGTCCAAATTGAGTGTAGGATAGTGCGTTGGAAATCTATTCCTGTCTACTTTCCAACCCAAGTGGAATTTATGAATTTTGTTGCCATTTGCCCCTCCAAAAATCAAATCTCCCAACACTGCTTCCTGTGTGTCCAAAAAGTGGCAGAAAGGTCATTTTTAGGGTGTTTTTGACCCTTCAGGCAACCCAAAACTTGTCAAAATACTTAGGTAATGGGTAGGCATGCATAAATTTTGATGAAAAATCTAGAAATGCAAAGTTTTCTTCAAGAGGAGCTGCCAATTATAAGTGCACGCCAAGTGGCGCTACGCGTCGTGCAGGAAAATCTGTGTTAAGGCCAAAAAGATCAAAATTGACAAGAAGTTTCCCAAATTTCTTGAAATTTGGGTTGAATGTCCACCATCAAGAACTATGCTGAGCCAAACAAGCTTCGGCCAAAATTTGGAGTCTATCATGCCTTTTGCAATGCTTTAGTGCCCTCTTTAGTTTTGCTTTTAGATCTTGATTCGCGCCTTGCAAACATGATTCCTCACCCAATAATGATTCTTCATGTACCTGAGCATGTTATTTTCCTTTTTGGCCTTCTCCAACAACTTTTGGTCGCCTTGGTGCATGCAATTCGGTTGTAGAGTCACTGTGTTTCCTTCATAAGAGGTATCTGTCTCCATGTTTGACAAGTCTATGTAAGGTCTTGTATGAGAATTTTGGTGTCTTTGATTGGATTGCCAAATATGAGGTAATATGGGAGGGAATATGGAGGAATAGGATAATGGGAATAATGAACTTTTATCAAGTGAAATTTTCCTTTTGAAAACTCCGATTTGATAAGTTTAGGGACAAGGGACAACCACTTGACTTCTTGGGATAAACTTGGGATTTGAGGGAAATTCACAAATGGTATGGGGAAAATGGGAATAGGATAGGGATAATTGAATTTAGGGATGTAAGGTGAAATAGGAAAAGGGGACTGTGGTGAGCAAATGAACAGTGAGGAGATGGAAAAAACAAGGTGGGGAATGGAAGAGTTTGACACAAAAATGAGAATGAGAATGGGAGAGAAATGATTGACTTTAGGAATGTAAGGGGATAGGGGATGAACTGCTATGATAATATAATAGTGAGGGGGTGGAAAAAACAAGGTGGAGAATGGAAGTGTTTGGCACAAAACAATTTTTAAAACCCTAGGAGCAATCTTAAAACAAGAGAATAGGGTTTTGAGTTTTTGTATTCAAATCTTCATAATTAATCTCATAATCAACACCAAATACTTGTTCATGAGAAATGGAGTGATTGCATGGAATTACTTGGACCAAGAGAAACCGGGAAAATTTTATGAGTTGGAAGATATAGCAATGAAGTTGTTTTCTGCCATGTGCGTCGCGCAACAACCCAATGCGTAGCGCCACAACCCAATGCATAGCACCTTTTTGAAGGAGGATTTTGGAGGCGTTCCTAGTATCCAAATTGGGCACAGGATATCTTGTTGGAAATATTATTGAGTCTAATTTCCAACCCAACTGGAATTTTTCAATTTAGAGTTCATTTTCCCTGTCAAAAATTAAATCTCCCAAGACTGGTCAAAACGAGCAGAATGAGTCTGCCTCAAGGAAGAGTGCTGTTGCAGTCAACTTTTGAAGGTCTTCCTCAACTCAAAATGGAGCTCATGATACCTCATTGGAAATATATTTGTGTCTAGTTATCATTTGAATCATCAAGAAAGCCATTTGGCCAACCAAGCTAGGAGAAATCTTGATTTTCCCAAGGTCACTTCAGAGGTGCATAAATTCTCCCGAGGCAACTGTATTTTTGACATTTCTCTAAAACCATGACACCTGTGTAAAAAGTGAAGGAGGTTTTTCTTCCTTGGCCTGTTGTGGAAAAAAACCTCTCTAAGTGTTTCCAAATTCATCTTTTATTGCTCAGTAACATCAATGGAGTAAAACCTATCCCGATATGTGGAATAAGGGATTTGTCGAAATGAAGCGAAATGAAGTGGATAATGGGCTTCTAAATTATTAAGAAAATTTTGGGAAGTAGGGGGGGATGTTAGGAAGCAGGGGAAGTGGAATTTCAGAGATTGAGTGAGGGGAAAGGGTCAAAAAGGGAAAAACATAGGCCTAGCCTAGAAAATTGCCAAGTTGTAGCAAGAAACTAGGGTTTGTGTGAAAATGAGGAACTTGGGGGATCTCAGTGATGGGAAGTGTTTAATAAGGTACATTAAGGATAGGGGAAGGTGTATGAACATCAGGATACAAGTTTTGTTGATGATTTGGCCATCCAAGAGAAATTACCTCCAAAACCCTAGGAGAGGGAAATGAACCTTACCTAGGCACAACTGAAGCATGAACAAGGTGTAAAATGACCCAGTGAAACTTTAAATGATGATGACAACCCTCTGAATGATGGTAAACTCAGCTTAATGGTGACATGGACCGACATTTGGAAAACTTTGAAAGGAGTGAAAACAAACCCTAGACCTAATACTTAGTGACCAAATTTTGCTTGAAAACTCACTGAAATGACAAAATTTGACCTTGACACCTTAAAATCACTTTTTAAGAGCATGTTTGATCACTAGAGAAAGGATGTAAAGGCTGACACTAACATTGGCTCCAATGGGGATGGTAGCTCCTTGGAGGTGCCAAGAACTGCAAATCTTTGGAAAGTAGACAGTGCCTTCATCCATTGGGAAATGGAGTCAAAAACTCAAACTGAAATGCACGACTGAAAACTAATGCCTTGATGACAAAAATTGACTCTCACTCAACTAAAAATTGACTCGATACTTAAACACAACCGAAAAACTGGAAATATGCTCAATATGAAGCTTATTCAATACTACTTACTCTAGTTGTTCCATTCATCACCTGATCAAGTGAAATGAAACAACCAATGCAACCAGGTAAGTATTCCAGCTGCTATTTGAATTCTCCGCAAGTGCTCGTTTATGAACAACAAGAGGGAACTACTGAAAGGAAACTCCCATGAAAACTTGTGAATAGATCCGTTGAATACTATGGATTCTCTATCCGCCTCCAAAAGCACTGCATAAGGATCTTGAAATTCATGCACACTAGGAATTAGCTAATCCAATGGATTACTTCTCTTTTCCTCATACCATGAATGCAAATTTTGATTTGAGCTTTGTGACGAGACTCCTGCTAAAAATGACAAAGAGACCGGTTGCCGGATCAAGTTTATATCAGCACACGTTTCAAGCTCACATATAGTCAATGGATAAAGACTTTGACTGCAAACATCATGCACCACATCAGCTATTGGATCGTGAAAAACTTGAAAAGACTGCTGCAACCCATTTTCTATTATTTATGATGAGATTACATGATTTTCTACAAGCTGCTCATTTGAAGATTTACTATGCAATTTACCCTTCAAAAACTGAAATGATTCAAAACAAAATGGTACGGAGTCATCTTGTATCATTTGATCATATATGCCAGCTTCCAAGTCTTCATCTGCAACTTGAAAATCAATGGCATTCGGGGGCTGCAAATCTTAATATGAGAAATCTTGAACAAAGTTTTCATTGCCCTCAAGATGGTCCAAATCAAGACTTGTTGACAGTTGATTTTGGATTGCATGGAAGTTATCTCCGATGAACTGAAACGAATCAAAACAAAAAGGAAAAGATCCTTCACTTACTTCAAAATTTGCTGCACTTTCCTCGTCATTTCCATAGCTGATATGTGATGGCTAAACATTGTATTCGAACTGCTGAAAGTGAACTTCCTCCTTCCACAAACTAGCTACTGATTTGTCTGCAAGATTAGCTTCTATTTGGAGAACATAATCGTCATCATACTGATCAAACTGAGGCAAATCATCAATATAAAACACATCATCAAGCATACATGTCAAATCAACAGATCTCTCTTCTCCAAGATGATCTATAAAAAAATCATTATTAGATCTACGACAACTGGGATAAGAAACAAAATGTTTTGGATCTGCAACTTGTTCTTCTTCAATCAGCGAGCCATGGGCTTGAACATTATACTCATTCCTTGTGGTGATCTTTTGCATCATCTCTTCTACTGCACTTACCAAAATGTCAAGCTTTACCTCTAGAGATGTCGATTTCTCTCGATCCAGGTTTTTCATCTCTTCTTCCTTCAACCTTGCCCTTCGGATCAAAAAATGAGCCTCTATATTTATTGCACTGTTCCGCATCTCTTCAAGTGTTGCAAGATTCTTTTCTCTCAGCTGAAACTCCATTTCCGGATCAAAGGCACCCAGGTAGTGCAAGAGAGCGGATCTAAGAGGAGGTCTTATATCAACTAGCATCGAATAATAAACTTTGTTAAATCTGGCAGAAAACTGTTGTACTATCTCCCCTGGCAGTCTTTTCAGCTGGTTATACTTTTCTATAATCAAGAAAGGGTTTTGTCTGATCACCCACTTGTCGAGGAAAAATTTGACGAACTGCTGGAAATTTGAGATGCTCACATCAGGCAGGGTTTTGAACCAACTCTTCACTTTGCCTTGAAAAGAAAGAGCAAAAATCATAATACTGACATCAACTTCAAAAAGGTCAAGAAAAGACTCAAAATTCAGAACATGTCTCTCAGCAGTGATGTTGTCGCGTTCACCATCAAATCTTGGTAGATATAGGTCATGATTTTTAGGGAAAGCATGGGATATAGGAGGTAAAATTAGAGGCTTGTATCGATCTGGAATTTTACAAGGTATAGGGTTATGTTTAGTCTTGGTCTCTTGAGGTTCATCATTTTGAAGACGATCATCACAAGATTCGGAAGAAAGGTCTTGATCAAACTTAAAAGCATACAAATATTTGGTATTCACAATCTTAAAATGGAAGGAATCAAATGCAGGGCGAGGATCTTTTCTCAAATACAATATTCTTTGCAAAGCCTTCTTGAAATTCTCGAAAAAAGAGAAGAAATAATTTATGAAAAAAGAACAAAATGTCTTGGATGAAATTCCAACTTGAATACCCGATCCTTCCATATTGTCCTTTCATGTTTCTACTGGTCAGGTTCATCCTCCAGTGGAGTCCTTGGATTTGATCTCGAAACTGATTTAGAGTCGCCAGGTGAATGATTTCAGCCTTGCGGTGTCTGATCATTGTCCACCATCAACAATCAGATCTGAACTTGATTAGATTTTACTGAGGAAACCAGATGTTCAGTTCATAAACTAGACCGGAGATTGACTGAAGCAACATTCATCTACTTTCGCTAATGCAAAGCAACAGTGTTTCGAAGGCTACCTGGCTAACTTCAGGCTCCGTCTGTAGTTTATAAAGAAAACAACAAACTTTCTCTTCCCCAGTATGGTCACCACTATGTTATTGCCTAAATCTACCTCAGGCTGAAGGAAGGTAGAGTTCAGGGTAACATCAAACCACGCTCAGTCTGGTAGCTAGCCCTACCAAAACAGGAGAGGGATCTCTCTGGGTCAATCTCAGAAAAAATAATCAATAGGACTTGAGATGACTTGAAATAAAGGCTAATTTTAGGCTAGGTATATGAGTAAAGGAGTTTGAGTTTTATTTTGGGGTTTTTGTTGGAAACAAAGGGAAAGACAGTTTTGGGTTCGGGGATTAGGCCTAGTTTTTGCAGAGTTTTGATTGGGGCAAGGAAGGCAATCGTTTTGATGCTTTATATTGAGTGAATGGATGGATCAGACCGGTGAGGAGCTAAAGAGGGAAAGAGGATCTCAAGATTTCTCCTCAAACAGATGAAAACATGGAAAATTAAACAAAACTAAAGGCAGAGCAAAAACAAGCTAATGAATTCTACCTTTAACACTGATTTGTTTAATTCAAGAATAAAGGAGAGAGGAAATGATACACGTAAACATCAGTGAACTTACAGTTACATAGAGAAACACACCATCAAAACACAGAGCCACATGGATCCCAAAAAGTGCTGCAAACCCTGGTCTATTCCTTTTCCAAAAGTGCAGAAATGAAATGTACAATGAAGTGCCAAACAATCCCAAGTGTCCCACCCTGAAAATGACTGAAGAACTACATGATATAAACAAGAATAACTCATTCCCATGCCTCTAGGGGTCAAGCTCATCATTCTAGGAGCTATTTCAACCATATCTAAACTAAGAACTGGAAAATAGGTAATGAAACAACCTGCCTCTATATGATAGGAAATTGATTCATTCAATTAAATTTCACTTTTTGGTGAATGAATCTACTAAGATGAGTAAAAATGTGCCAAAATTACATCATGGTCATGAAATTACATCAAGTTACATCAATATTTACATGCAAAAGTGAAACTGGCCAAAACTAGGCGAAATTCTGAGCTGCTGAGTGAAAAATAGGCCAAAATTCTCTATGCGCCGCGCCCAAAATCTCTATGCGTAGCACAACTTTGGAGCTTATTTTGAGGCCCTTCATGAAGTCAAAATTGAGCTCATGATAGCGCGATGGAAAGCCTTTCCTATCTACTTTCCAACCCAAGTGGAATTTCTGGATTTGGTTGCTATTTTCCCCTCCAAAAGTTCAATCTCCCAACACTGCTTCCTGTGTGTGCAAAAAGTGGCAGAAAGGCCATTTTTAGGGTGTTTTTGACCCTTTACGCAACACAGATCTTGATGAAATCCTTAGGTAATTCATGAGAATGCATAACTTTTGATAAAAAAATCCAAAAATGCAAATTTTTCCTCCTGAAGAGCTACCAATTATAAGTGCACGCCAAGTGGCGCTACGCGTCGGGCAGGAAAATCTGTTTTTAGGCACAAAAATTCAAAATTCACAAAATGTGTCCCAAATTCCTTGAAATTTGGGCTAATTATCCTCCATCATGCACTACACTGGGCCAAAGAAGCTTCGGCCAAAATTATTCCTTTTCACGCCTCCTCGATGCCTTCTTCATCTACGTTGCCTGAGGTAAATATGAAGAGTTTGATGTCTTTGATTTTTGTTGCCAAATAAGTGATGATATGGGAGGGACTGTGGGGAAATAGGTCAGTGGGAAAAAATTGGTTCAATCAAGTGAAATTTGAAGTATGAGGACAATCACTTGATTGTTTAGGGAATTTGGGATTTTGGGAAATTTTACCAATGATATGGGAAAAGAAAAATGAGAGGAAATAAGATGGAATATAATGGAATAGGGGAGGGATTATAATGATAGTATGACAGTGATGGAAAGGAATGAACAATGTGGGGGAGATGAAGTATTTTGGAACCAATAATTAAATTTTAAAACTCAAATTTCAAATCCTAAGAAGCAGTTTTTTGACCAAAATGATAGGGTTTATGGTTTTGAATTTCAAACTCTCTAACTAATCTTTGAAACCACACCAAACACCGATCAATGGAAAATTACAAGATGATTTGACATACTTGGAGCAGAGGGGCCAAGAAATTTGGAATTTCGTTGAAGGCAATGAGAAAACTTGGTGTCGGCTCTGTGCGTCGCGCACTTTATATGTGCCGTGCAGGAACAAAAATACACTGTGCAAAGTGGACCTATGCGCCACACACTTTATATGCGCCGCGACCTTCACCAATGCGCCGCGCAGGTGATTTCACACACAATCTCGGTTTTCACACTGACTTTTGCTCTCCTCCAAAGTTTGACTCAGCTTAATGATGTCTCTTGGTGCAAATGAATTGTTTGAATATGAAGATATCTTATATACACAAAGGACTTTGACTTTATTTTGACAAACCCATTTTCTAATGTTGCAGACTTTGGCACTTTGCACTTTTAATATAAAATCTGTTTTTCTTCCACTTTGATTTTTTGGCTGAATGATGAAACTCTTGGCTATTTTTTGCAGGGATGCCTGGCATTGGATTTGGAAAAGGCGACCAGGGCTACGCCTGAAGATCTTCATAACTGAAAAACTTTAAAAATTAAATGGCATTCATTACAAAAGACAAAATTGACGATTTTTCTTCAAAATAGAGTTTTGAAGAAGAATCATGATCAAGCAATATGACGATGAAATTTTGCACTGAAAACCTTATTTAAAACTTCCTCATGTGCCTCCTGGCATTATTGAACATTTTGAAGACTAAATTAGCGAAACCCTAGACCTAATGAGACTGAAAACCCTAAAAAGACTCTTTGCCCACCAAAATACCAAACATTGATTGTCATTGACTGGAAATGATTTGATGGACCTTGATGAACAGACCTGAGCCAACAGGTACAAGACATGAGGGATATGAGCGAAAAGACCCTTCCGTCAGATGATCCATGCTTCTAATGGAATGCAGCTGACACCTAAAATGAAATGCAACAAAAAAGGTTTTGATCTTTGACGGAGGGATGAAAAGACCGACTCTAACATTTTCAACATTAATTCTACCTACCCATCATACTTTTCCTAACATTTTTTCTTCACTTGGGTGCATTTGGATTAGCAAACCCTTGACATCATTTTCTCTTGAAAGCATAAAAACTATACTTCTACTCTTATCACTTCCAAGAGCTCAGATTAGGCTGATGAACTCTTTATTCTCTACCTACTCTACTTATCTTTCGAGGTTAAGCATTTTGACAGATCTTCATTCTCTAATCTACTAACATGAAATTTAAAACATGACCAAACCAAGTTTAAGCAATCTGATTTGTCATGGGTTGTGGCATCTTGGACAAGCTGCACACAGATTTATTTTTGTACAAGTAAAACTAGAAACTTGAGGGCTCATAATTTGGAGTTTGTTACCTATCCCTCTCATTTCTCTTTGGCTCAGTTTTGAGCATTGAAACCAAATTTCTTTTCCTAACCTAATATACTGATAAGCCAAGTTTACATGGTTTGGAAAATCTTATTTCACTAACCTATTAGCAAAATTTAAAACATGTTCAATCATTAAATTAAGCAGAAATCTTTCGGTAAAAATCACATTATCATGAACAAAGTCGACGCGTTTCGAACCAACCAGTGTGGTTCATCATCAGGACTAGGTGAGAGATCAGATCAGTCGTTAAGTTTAAATAGATGTAGGAGAGGAAAGAAAACCGTTAAAATCAGCTAATTTGACTATAAAACGGTTAGTTCAATAATTAAAAAACGGCTAGTTTGAATATTCAAATTAAAAGTCTAATTAAAAAGTTAAAATAAATAAAAATAAAATTCAATTTTATAGTTTAATTATTTAATTTTTTCATTAATTGATTAGGTTGTATTACTAAACAACACTTTATTTCTCAAGTAGTGGAATTTAGACTTGCACACTTTCAGGCATATTGCTTTTTTTGGTATGGGGCTTTACCTCTTTTTTTTATTTGCCCTCTTTTTGTTCTAAAAAATTTAAACTAAATAGATTCTCATAGTGCTGAGCTTATTTGCACACCTATCTATCCTAATCTAAATTGTATATGATATCAACATTAGGTGAACTCTCTTTTCCAATATAGCCAATCAAGTAAGTGATTACATGATTGATTTTCATTCAGCCATTTGGGTATGCTAAAAAGACAAAAAGGCCACTCCCATCTCACTTTCTTTTGAATAACAGTGCTCAAGACCTTTTTTACACTCTGCAACAAACCATTTTTGGCATATCATTTTCCTTATTTAGATGCCTTTAAGAAAATAGCAAAGGGATCTTGAAGTAATACCTGGCTATGAGGATTTCAACCATGGGCTTCATCCAAGACTACTTTTGTTCCATTTGGTTGTGCCTGAGATGCTTTTGAGAAATAAAACCCACCTCTTCCTCATGATCATCTGACTTGGTAGCTTCATAATGTACTGCTATGTTGTTGTCTAGCACACCTAATATGCTCTGATTGAGTGGGTTGGATTCTGCGTGCAAGCTTTTGTTAGGGGCATCCTCTGGTAATAGGTGTTGAGTCTCAAAAGTGTTTTCCATATTCATACATATTTCCATTATGTCATAACCATTCAGCTCTCATTTCATAACTATCTGACCTAAAACCCTACATCAAGTAATCATTTTCATAAATATATGGGTTAGGATCCTTGTCTTCCAAAGTTATTTATTTTATGTGTTTAAAGTGAATTTATGATTAGAAATTAGAAAATTAACATACTTTCATATATCTATATATGTGTTATGAGTTTTGTGACATGTGTAGGTCAAAAGGAAGCTTCTAAAAGACCTTTATGTGGCCTCCCAAAACCAAATTCGAATTTGAGTGAAGAAGATCATGGTATCATGAGGATATGTGTCTCATTTCCTTTTTGTATTGAAACTCTAAGAAGATATGTGTCTCATTTCTTATTTATATTGAAATTC
The DNA here is from genome assembly GCA_034641835.2 of Pinus albicaulis. NCBI lineage: Eukaryota > Viridiplantae > Streptophyta > Pinopsida > Pinales > Pinaceae > Pinus > Pinus albicaulis. Next base: position 111,230 of record JAXQQM020077678.1, on the reverse strand, counting down.
TAAAAAGACATGTGTCTTATAATTTCCTATTTTGATTTTAAATCTAGAGATAGAGGGAGAGATTCATGGATTCTCATTAATGAGATAACTTCTCATATTTTGTATAAATAGGAGAAGCTTTCTCCTATCAAAGAGGTGGAAAAATAGGAGAAGAAGAGAAAGGATTATAGAGTGTCTTGTAACAAAGCTTAAGATGGAATGGGATGTAGATTTGTGAGTTTATCAATAAAGAAGTTCAGTTCTTTGATGCTATTTTGATCACATCTTCAAGGAGCTAAGGAATTTCACTGAATTGGTAGCAGAGGGCCCCTACTATCTAAGGATGTTTCTTGTGTTTTTTTAGCTAAGTTATTTCAATTTCTGTTTAGCGTCTTTCTTTACTTCTTGCTTTCTAGATTGGTTTCTTAGTTTACAGTTATTGTGTTTCCCTGGGTTCAGTTTATTGAATAATAACAAGTGACTTACAAGTGCAATAATTGTCGAGCATTTCATTTCATGTCATTTTCTTTCTTAGTTCACAGTCATTGTGTTTCCCTGGGTTTAGTTTATTGAATAATAACGAGTGACTTACAAGTACAATGATTGTATAGCATTTTACTTCATGTTATTTACTTTCTTAAATCACAGTTGTTGTGTCTCCCTGGATTCAATTTATTGAATAATAACGAGTGACTTACAGGTACAATAATTGTTTCAGCATTTTATTTTATGCCATAGGAGATCCTCATTACACTACAATTAATCTCTTTCAAAAATATTCTAATAAACTGTGATTGAATGAATAAGATTCAGTTGTAATGTTTTGAGTTATCAAATGTTTTCGTTTCTTGAATTTTCAATTAAGTGTAAGATCCATGGATTAGAATTTCTTGTTTCATCTTTTCTTAATTAGAAATTAGACTCCAAAAATTGTACATAAGACTCTGTTTTCTTTCATAGAAGATTAACTCATTTTACAACATTTCCTTTTCTACCTTTCAAATATATTTAATCTCATCTTTAGAGTAGAACACTATGGATCAAAAGACAAAACCCCCAAAACAATAAAAAAAATACAAACACAATGAAGTAAGAAGTAGGTTTCTTAAGCACATATAGTGCACCACACTTCATCAGTTTACTGGCCCTGGTTGATAATTTATGTTAGCAATTTAGGACACTAAATTGACTAAAAATTTTGGCATCATTGCCAGGGAAGTGTAATTAAGAGACCTTATTTCTTACATCTAAAAAAAAGTTTAAATAATTTCTCGAGTATGCTCTCCTCCTGCACTTTGTGTGATCTGGAGGATCAGAAAAAATAATTTTTATATTAAAAAAAAATAATAATAATAAAAATGAAATATTTCAATAAATTGTTTTGCTCAATAAAATATATATGTATATCTTTGAAAATATAATATATATCATGTTATTAACAAATAATTAAAAATTAAAAAAATTAAAAATTAAAAAAAAAAAAGAACAAAAAAAAAAGTGTCATATTTTTCTCTATCAATAAATTTTAATAAAGAAAAATTAAAAAAAAAATCAATAAATTATTTTGTTTAGTAAAATATATATGTATATTTTTAATTTTTGAAAATATAACATATGTAATTTTATTAACAAAAAATAAATAAAAATAATCCATGTTTCACATAATAAAATAAAATACATCATTTGAAAAAGGCCGAAATGCACTCTTGATGAAAACACAAATTTAGATACTTCCAAGCCAATTTCAATTTCAAAATTTGATAGCAAGCCTGAAACGTTATTTAGTTTGCAGTTGTAGAATTTGTTTCAAACTCTCAATCTCAGTTTGCAGCTGTAGCATTTTTTTCAAACTCTCAATTTACTTCAGGCAGCAATCATTCGTCAATTTCTGAGTCAAAATTCAGTCACGAGATCCATTCTTCTAGGTTGAGATTATCGAATCGGAGAAAGAAGATCTGGAAATTTTACCACAACATACATCCTCCCTCTTCTCTCATTTCTTCTTTTGAGATAGTAAATAGTTGGAGCATGGTGAAGAACAGATTTCTCAGGAGAACCTTCGTTTCAATTTGTTTTTAGACAATCAGATCTTCAAGCTGTGAGCTCTTTGAACCCAAACCAATTGGTCCCAAATTTCTTTCCGTCTACTGCATGATTTATTTGACAAACACCTCTGCCCATATCACTGTCAGTCACGCAAATGTATCTATTTCAACATTGCTCGGCCCTGCAACAGCAATTAAATTCCATTAAAACACAATTCAAAGGGGAATTCAGTGAAGGGCGATAGAATATTTGAAATAAAATAAAATAAAATTCAATGGCATGATAGACAACAATCAAATTCAAAATTGATTTTTTACAGAAGACGTAATTGCCAGAAAACGCAACAGCATAAACACATGATTTTAAAATTCCGTTTTTGAGCAAACTACAACAAATTTGAAAAAACTAAGACATGGGTTTTTTTCAAAACAGAGGCAATTAGACAATTAAGAAACGGTTTTGTGAATTTCACAACCGATTGGGAGAATTTATGGGTTCTTTGAAGCCTTGATTTGCAGATTGCGTGAAGAAAATAAAAAAAACGGTTTGTGAATTTAATCGTTGAAAACTATTGGAGAGAATTACGGCATCTACCAAGAAGAAAATTCGAAATGAAATCGAAGTCTATTTCCACATGGCACTTGATCTGAGAGTTTGATTCACTAATCCGAAGGACATACATTTTGATGCTTGTGCTCAAACTACTTTCACATATATAGGAAATTCATGTTACGAAATAAAAAATAAAAATAAAAAGTTGGGATTTGGACTTGAAAGGCTCAAAATAATTTTGTTATGAACTTTTTGTCATCTGATATGAGGTTTTTGTTGTAAAAAGTTTTGGATATTATAAAAAAAAAAAAAATCTTTATTAATAATTTCTTTCTTAAAAAAAATAAAAAATGCATCAATAAAATAAGGTATTGTTCGAAGAGGTATTGATTGATTGCATAGGCATGTATACTTAACTTTCTTTTCAGGATTTTTAGCTATAAAAACTGTGCACATTCTGCAACTGTGCACGTTCTGCAGCTAAGAAGCAAATTTGCAGCTGAGAAACTTCACTGTTTCACCCAAATTTCAAATTAGCCTAACTTTCCCTTCCGACATCGAATGTCGAAGATTCAAGTGTCATTGGAAATATTTCGACGAGATCTACATAATGAAAAAAATATAATCAAATTTTGAAACAATAAAGACTAAAGAAATTGCTGAAAAGACACAATGGGTAACTTGAGGCACTAATTTCGAAACAGGTATAAATTCTTTTGGTTTTCCTTCGTGAACTTGTTTTATTAGTACCAATTCTCAGTTTTTTGTGTAAATTTCATAACCAGAGAGATTGATCACCTCTCTATTTTCATAATCTTACATTCCATTGCAAAAGAAATACTAGTTTTATTTTGCAGGTTCCAGGAAGAAGGACATATGACTAGAAGCGAATAGTGTCTCTCTTAGAGACTAAATTTCTTTTACAAGAAGATGATCAGCAACAAAGAAAGAAACATCAATGCATGATTACCTGCTAATGCAAATCAGATCCAACACTTGAAAGCTTTTCAGATGCCAGTATCTCCATTGCATCCATGCTTCCTCAGTCAATAAAACATTCACCTCATTTCCCTTTACATTCGCTATTGCATTTCTACTTAGTCATTCAATAAAATCCTCGTCTCATTTTCCCTCACTGCTCATTTTTTTTCCCTAGTCATTATATTTTCCTGCCTTGCTTTCACTAACCAAGCAATAAAACCATTCAGCTCCTCTACAAAGCTGATTCATTTCATTTCCATTTTCATTTTGTCAAAAAAAAAAAAACCTTTATCCACTGCAAAAAATTTCATCCATAGTCCTTCAAAAACTATTTTTTCATGCTCGCATTAGATGATGGAGGATTCCTTAAGGTCTCCCTTCTAACAAGTCTTGGCCTATCGACATCAGCACATTATCTAGGTCTAAGACTAGAGTCCTTAATAGTACCTTGAGGCTTATATGTATTAATGGCAAGTTATCTCGTTGAAAATCATGGGAATACATCAATGTCCCTTGATTCTTGCAAGTAGCTCGACATCAACCCATTTATTCGCACTTCGCAAGATGTACTTAGGTACCTTGGCACTCATTGACATTAATGGTGAGTTTTCCTCGCATTGGTTAATGAAATTCATCAATGGTTGGTAATCCAATGACTTCTCTTCATGCTCGACATCAACACATTTATTCGCATGACTAGAATTGTACCATTGGATTTTGTAACGATTGAAGACTACATCATTTTAGCAGTTTGGAGCAGGAATCAATTTGTATCAGCAGCAATAAAGATCCCAATCTTGTCATCAGCACAAAGAGAACAAAGAAGCAGATCAAATTCATTTTTTACAGAATTCATGATCTAACAACAACAACAGCCACACTCTTCAGTATACACAACTCATCCACATTTAAGGTAAGTGAAGGTGTGTGGTTTTATAATTTTTAATCATGTAATTCATTAGAATGCTAAAATTGTAACTTTGGAAAAATTCCTCACTCCCTTTTTCACATTGTCATATTTTTAGTTGGGGGGAAGGGACGTCATTTCATATCCATATGTCATACACTATCACACATTTTATTTCATTCCAACCCGCATATACTTCCCAACCAAATATTGTTGCAACATGATCCAAAAGATTATATGCCTTGCAAATGATCAATTCATTGATGAAGTATTTGATTCTAAATGTTCTCATGAACTTTGATGCAACAAAGAAAATAAGGCATTGTTACACAAGAATCATTGCTAAAAAAAATTCGGTTGTCACACAAGAACCAACCATTAAAAAAATGTTGCAATCAAATGTATTATACTTTTCCAAAAGAAAATATCATAAAGCAAAGTTTGGAATGAATCAATATGAGTCAAAACTCATAAAAGATCAACTCATGGACAAATGAATCATTGCAAAAGTTGCATGAGGACATGCAACAACTTCAGTTGGGGGGTATGTTGAGTCTCAAAAGTGTTTTCCATATTCATACATATTTCCATTATTTCATAACCATTCAGCTCTCATTTCATAACTATTTGACCTAAAACCCTACATCAAGTAACCATTTTCATAAATATATGGGTTAGAATCCTTGTCTTCCAAAGTTATTTATTTTATGTGTTTAAAGTGAATTTATGATTAGAAACTAGAAAATTAACATAGTTGCATATATCTATATATGTGTTATGAGTTTTGTGACATGTGTAGGTCAAAAGGAAGCTTCTAAAAGACCTTTATGTGGCCTCCCAAAACCAAATTCGAATTTGAGTGGAGAAGATCATGGGATCATGAGGATATGTGTCTCATTTCCTTTTTGTATTAAAACTCTAAGAAGATATGTGTCTCATTTCTTATTTGTATTGAAATTCTAAAAAGAAATGTGTCTTATCATTTCCTATTTTGATTGTAACTCTAGAGATAGAAAGAGATATTCATGTATTCTCATTAATGAAATAACTTCTCATATTTTGTATAAATAGGAGAAGCTTTCTCCTATCAAAGAGGTGGAAAAATATGAGAAGAAGAGAAAGGATTATAGAGTTTCTTGTAGCAAAGCTTAAGATGGAATGGGATGTAGATTTGTGAATTTATCAATAAAGAAGTTCAGTTCTTTGATGTTGTTTTGATCACATCTTCAAGGAGCTAAATAATTTCATCGAATTGGTAGCAGAGGGCCACTACTATCTAAGGAGGTTTCTTGTGTTTTTTTAGCTAAGTTATTTCAATTTCTGTTTAGAATCTTTCTCTACTTATTGATTTCTAGATTGCTTTCTTAGTTTACAGTTATTGTGTTTTTGATCTAGGTGGATATCAGGGGCCACCCACCTGTTCCATTTGGACCGACACCATCAATTCTTGCATCTTTTCACATTCAGCACAACTTACTATTCTTAGCAAGTTTTCGGGTCCTGCACTCTCGGAGCCGTTTTTGGGCCTTAATGATCCAGGTGGATATTGGTGGCCACCCACCTATTCCATTTGAACCCCCATCATCAGTTCGTTCAGTTTTTAAGTTGTAGCACAACTTACTATTTTTAACAGTTTTTCGGGTCCTGAACTTCCGGAGCCATTTTGAGGCCATAACCAGAATCAATATTCGTGGCGAAAGTTGTAGTCCTCGGATAGATATTTCTAATGATGTATCATGTGCGTCAAACAGAGATAGTATGCAGAAGTTACGTCCCCGGGAAGTTGAAACACTAATTTACCCAAATGGGGCCCATAGTTTTGGCGCTTCATCTCCTAGGGTTAGGTTTTTGGATGTTTAGAGTTCTCCATTGTTTCTCCATAATAAATAGGCCCTCGAGCCTCATTGTAACACAATTCAGAGGTCTGTAGCCACCACATCTCTTCTCAGAGATTCGCTACTAACACCCTAGCTATTTTATTTCCATTATGTCTGTAAGCATATTTCTGTTATTTGATATCAATGAAATGAAGCATTATTTCCACTGCATCTCTATGTTTATGGTTATTTTTGTATTTTGTTGCATTCCTGCATAAATTCAGATCAGTGGTATTAGAGCGGTCTGCTCTTTCTTTGTTTTTCTTTGCATGTTCCCAACGCAGTCAGGGTATAATGAGTTAGGGCTTGATCTGGTTGAACCCTTGCAAGATCAGCCTCGCAAACCCCGACGACCTCCCATGGCGGAAGAAAAGAAAGACGAGGGAGCAGGAGATCCTATCAAAATATTACTTGAGGAGGCCCTCGAGAAACAAAGGAACACAATGATGGATAACTTTGCTCAGATCCTTCAACGACTGCCTACCTACGGTGCATTGGCATCCAACAACCACTCTATAGGCGCCACTCCCTTCAAGATACAGGTAAAATTTGATATTCCTATATTTGAAGGCCAAATATATGCAGACACCGTAGATAGATGTTTGAATTTTCTGGAATGGTATTTCTCGTTCCATGATTTCTCTGACCGAGAAAAGATTATTTTTGCACTCCTCAAAGCCGCCCCCCATGTCAAAGACTGGTGGGAAACCTACCGTGACCAAGAGGACGAAGGGGAACCCTCTCTGTTCTCGGCCACACCCACTTGGAATTCATTCTGAGATGGCATCAAGGAACAATATTACCCTGTGGGGAGCTATGAGGACAAATACATCCAATGGACCACGCTGCGGCAACAAAGGGATCAAGATGTGCACGAACTGACAAATCTGTTCCATACCCTGCGCACAAAGTTGAGTATTAAAGATTCAGAGAGAAATTTGGTGCTCAAGTATCGCGGATGTCTACACAAACACATTTAGGAGGAAATGGAGTTCCTCGACATTACATCGCTTGGCACGGCATATCGCTATGCTGCCAAGATCGAGCAGAAATTTAAGCAGAAGAAGTAAGACTTTGGATTTGCGAATCCGAAAGGTGCCCCCGAATCGAAGAACAAGGGGCAAGGCCAAAGCGACGCGACTTAGAACAACACAAAAAATCAAAATAAGGACACAGGGACATGGTGTGAATTTAATAAGAGCCCCACTCATAGTACAAACGAGTGTCGGACCAAATAGTCATTGGTGGCCGAACTAAAGGCACCCGAATCAGATGCATTTTATGATCCTGAGTCAGAACCAGACAAAGGCAATGAAAAAGGGAAGTAGATCATTGATGCGGATTCCAGTGCCATTGTTGCCACCACCAAGATCCAGAGGGAGGACCCAAAGGATCCAGAGGAGGGGGAGCGCCTCTTCCATTCGCAAATGTGGGTGAAGGGTTCTCCGTTGCAATTTCTTGTCGATAGTGGAAGCCAAAAAAACCTCATTTCAGCAGAGGTCGTGAAGCGGCTCGGCCTACTGACCATAGCACACCCGCAACCATATACCATCAGGTGGCTTCACCCAGGGAGAGATATCCGCATTCGCCAACAGTGACGCCTTTCGTACAACATCAAGCCATTCACGGATGAGGTATTATGTGATGTTGCTCTGCTTGATGTAGCTGATGTATTATTAGGCCAACCATAATTGTAGAGGTGACATGCTGTGTATGAGTCTAGGCCTCATGATGTTATTATTAATTTGGGAAATAACTTGTACAGGATACCGGAGGTAGTACCGCCTCTTGTCATCTCCTTGACTACTTCAAAACAACACAGTAAGATTATTTCCAAAACCAGGAAATTCATTTTCCTTACAACTCGCTCACAGGGAAAGAAGAATATTGTGGCCACAACCTCGAAACAGAGCTCCCATGCACGGCTGCAGCAGATGGACAAATTCATGGAGGAATACGAGGACACTTTCTCCTCACTAACAGAGGTTCCTTTAAATTGTTAGGACAAGCACTCCATTGATTTGACCCCCAACGCACCGCCACCTGAGGTTACTATACCTCCTACAAATACACATACAGAATCCACACATGTACTATTTGAGGCTGATAAAGAAATAAAATTTACTAAACGCATCCAGCATGTCTGCCCACAGGTCCATGACATCTTCAACAAATCTAATACCCAGTTCAACAGAATTTGCTTCATCTCAGGGAGGATCTCAAAGCAATGGGGACCATTTCTTCTTAAGGGGGGATGAATGATCCAGGTGGATATCGGGGTCCACCCACCTATTCCATTTGGATCGGCACCATCAATTTTTGCATCTTTTCACATTCAACACAACTTACTATTTTTAGCAGGTTTTCGGGTCCTGCACTCCCGGAGCCGTTTTGGTGACCTAATGATCCAGATATTGGTGGCCACCCACTCATTCCATTTGAACCCCCACCACGTCTATCTTTACTTTTGTTGCGCACAACTTATTATTTTAGCAGCTGGTCCCCGAACTTCCGGGAGTCGCTTTTGAGGCCCTAAACGATGTTTTTTGGGCATCGTTTGTCTAGGCGAATATGAAAGATTAGTATCAGAAAATTTGAAATATGTACTCGAATCTTAATTTTTTTTTTTTTGACAGAAATTTTCATTTTTGGAGTCCAATAAGTTTCTTTCTTTATCCTTTTCTACAAAACCTTAGTATCTCTTGCTTGGTGCTCATAGAATTGTCTGATGTAATTCAAACATCCTAAAAATATTTGGACAGATTTTATATCTGGAAAAACATATGGAAATTTGAGAAGATTTATCAGGATGAGTGGTTGGAGCTGAATCTGGCCTTGTTCTATATGCAAACCAAGATAATCAATAGACACTTTACCAATCTGGAACTTTTCTGCAGTATCTAATAAAACCAAGCCATGCTGAAAAAATAGTCTGTAGAATTATTCTAGATGCACTTTATGTTCATTTACATCTCTACTGAAAATAAGAAAATAATCTATATATACAATAATAAAATCTGTATTCCCAAAAATATCTTCCATCCTTTTCTAGAATTCTGATGGAGCATTCTTAAGACCAAAAGGCATTACAAGCCACTGGAACTGACCATGTGGAACTTTGAAGGCGGTCTTATATCTTTCTTCTGGAAGTATGCCAATCTGCCAAAATCCACTTTTGAGATCAAACTTACTGAAAATGTTGGCATTAGCAAGTTTGTCTAGCAACAATTCTTTGTTTGGGAGAGGATATCTAATAGGAAGCAAGGCCTCATTTAAGGCTTTATAATTAATGACAAGCCTTTTCTTTCCTCTTTTTTGTTCACTATGTTTGTTAACATAGAATGCTGGACAAGCCCAAGAACTTTTGCAAGGTTCAATTAACTTCTGGTCCAGCAATTGTGATAATTCTTTTTGACACAATGCTTGCTCTGTTGGACCCATGTGATTTTCACTTGCTTTTTGTGGGCGAGGAGCATAACCTTCTTTGTAAGGTAAAGCCACAAAATATTTTTCTCTTGTCCAAAAGCATCTGGTCATTCTGATGTACAATATTTGTGTACTTTCTCTGTTACTGGTTGCAGCATATTTTTTCCATGCAACTCAGCATTCTTGATTATCTTTTGTATCTTGGAAAGATCAGTCAAAGTTGTGTGTAAAAGATCGGATTGTTCAGGAGGAACAACTATATTGTAATCACTTTTAGAAGGAAGTGATATAGGACTAGAAGATGTATTCAAGATGACTAACTCATGAGTAAAAGTAACAGGAATAAATATTTTAAGGAAATCCTGTCCTAAGAGCATATCAGAACCAGTATCATAGCTGTATAAGGTAACATGTGCTAGGATGTCACCTAAAAATATGGGAAAGTCAGGAGCATTGTGCTTAATTTCCATGATTTCTTTGTTAACAGCTCTAAAAGAAATATTTGTAGCCTGCCAATAGTATTTAGGGATTGCTCCATATTTATAGCAGCTGCTCATGGCACAAGAATCAATTTGAGCATTTAGAGTATATTCCTTGATTTTAGGAACTTTTATTTTGATAGGAATAACTACTCTATCTCCCACATTAAGTATATCAAAAAGATCAACATATTTGAATTTCATAGGCAAATTAGCTGGAATATCAACCATTAATATCTTTGTCAATTTGGAATTACATTCTTCATATTCAACAAGACTATATTGAAGTTTAGAGGAAAGTTGTACCATTTGATTTCTTGTTTGCTGAATGACTATTTAAAGTTGACTTAACTGATTGCATAAGATGGATACCTGATCATTACCTGGTGAAGTTGTTCCTGTGATTCTTAGAGGCTTAAAAAGATCTTCAAATTCTTTTTCAATTTCGACTTCATATTCTTCATCCTTTATCCTTATCCCTACCGCCTTTGAAGAATGACGATAGTTTGAAGAAGGAACCTGGCTTTCAAGAGTATGCAATTTATCTTGAAGTCTTCTTTTGATAGTGAACTGTCCTGGTGTAAGCTTAGATAGATGTGACTTAACAGAGTCAATCTGAGATTGAATATTATCAAGAGGAGATATATGAAACATTTTGATATTTGGAATAAATGTTTCATCAGAATCAAAACTATCAGAAGATGAACCATTAGTTACCTTATTAAAATATCTCAAGTCTTCAATATCAGTTTCTAAATCAGAAGTATCATACACCTCAAAATATTCACCATCAGAGTGGGATATGAGATCCCAATCTTGAGGATCATGGATTGTGGAGAAGATATCCATTATTCTCACCTGTTGAGTAGTCTTTTTAGCTCGGAATTTATTTTCAAAATGCCCTTCTTTTCCACAGATAAAACATCTAGTGTGTTTATTCGGTTTAGCTCTTCGCCTAAAGACTACATGTTGTCTCCTAGCTTTCTTTGTAGGAAAATACTTCTTCCTTTGCGGAACATATTTACTAGGAGGACAATGACACTGCTTGGTTGCAACCTTCTTTCTTGACTTTTTGTGACGGCCAAAATCATAGGTTTCAGTAAAATTATTGCATAATTTTGTACTGAAATTAATTTTATTCTTAAAATTATTTTTTCCTTTTTCTGCTGCACATTCCTTCTGTAAGACAGTGATTATAAGTTTTTGCAAGGCAGCAAAAGACATAGATTCAATCTGAATATTATTTGACTGGATATACTGATCCAATAAATCTGGAATCTTCCCTGGCATGGAAGCTATATAATATCTCAGATAAGAAACATTATGGGGGTCTGTTGCTTGATACAAAAGTTTCTGCATTACACAATAATACTCATGCAGATAATCTATATTGCATAATCTTTGAGAAAGGAATAATTGGGAATGGTGTGCACAATCAACTGGAACTTATCCTACAAATTCATGGATCAAAGCATCAAACAATGCTTTGAGGGAATCTTCATTCTCAAAAAATTCATTTTTTTGATTCTCAAAGAGTTTCTCCCACCATTGTTTTAAAATTCCTGTAAAAGACCAAACTATCTGAGTGACTATGTCTGACCACTGGGCTTTAGTTTATGCTTTTCTTTGTAATGCCCAAGCATGTAAATGATGAAAAGTACCAATTACTTTTGCATAGGATAGACAATCAATATTGACTAACAATGTGTTCCCAAACCCTTTTAGATGAGGACTTTCCATCTTAGTAGAGAGATTTTCGAGATTTCCTCTGAATCTAGAAAAGGGACTAGAGGAGGTGGCTGCATGAGCTGATCTTGATCTAGGGTTTATATTTCCTTTATTAGAAAAGAAAAAGGTTTCTTCTCTGTCTCTTTTACTGGATTCACTAGTAGCTTCTTCACCTAGAATTTTAGATTTAACTTCTTCAGTTGGTTGAGGTCTAAAAAATGCCAAGACTGTAGGAGCTAGTGTAACTTTTTCCTCAAGAATATTTTGGAGACTTACATAGTTCTTTGGTACCAACTAGGCTTGGATAGAAGGAAAATTTTCCAATTTATTTTCATTAAATCAGTCTTTTCTCTTGCTAACTGGATTCCAAACATTATCTTTTCAAAATCAACATTTTGGATAGTTTCAATCCCTTTGAAAACAAGGCTTCTAAGTCCTTTGTCAGGTTGGTTAGAGCCTGAAGAAACTAGAATCTTTAGCTTAGAACTGGCCAAATCAACATCACGATATTTAGGGGGAGACAGGGGCTTTGGAAGTGTTGAAGTCAAATGATCTAATGATTTAGAGATTATGCCCATATTTGACTGAATATCATTTAAAGCCTGTGTATGCTCATTATGAGAACAAAGAGATTCATTATAGCCAGTATGAAGTTTCTTTATGTGTTCTTTGATTTCTAACACATCTTTGACTATGTCATCTATGTTATATAACATACAAACTATTTGATAGTTTGTATAATTCTGCATTTTATCTAATTCACTAGATTCTAGATCTATTAAATTTCTCATCTGAATCCATTGAAAATCTCTTTTCATAGTTCCATTCTTGAAAGTTCTTCTAGCATTTCCTAGTTCTAGATGTCTTTCTTGAATTCTTGCAATACTTTCATTCTGAGCTCTAGGAAGGGTGAAAATTTTTATTTCAGGAATCATAAGTTTGACACATTCCTGACAATTTTGATGCTAAACTTTATGTTCAGGAATCTCGATTTGGAATTTGGAACTAGTTCCTGAAGAAGGTGTAGTGATGCAAAATTCACAATCATCAGGTAATTTGGAAGACTGTTTATCCATTGATGGTAAAGATTGAGGAGTAGATTTGGTTTTTGATGGTGGAACCATTCTATCTACCACCCCAAAAGAGGAGCGAGCAAAATATTGGGACATGGAGCGAGATAATTGAGGATTGGTAAATCGAAGACTTTTGTTCCATCAGGTTTGTCTACTAGATGTAATTGCTTAGGCTGAGGGAGTGAATGCAGTTGTGGATATTTCTGAGAAAGAGGAGTATATGTACTGTTCCATTCTTCAGGTAAAGTACATTCAGAGAATCCTATCTGAAGTGAAGCAGTATTGACAGGGCCAACAATTACTCCTTCTCTTAGTGCTCTTTTATTCAATTTAGGATTTAGAGGAGGCATAGAAGTAGACACAAACCAGAGACAAACAGAACTATGCAACTGGGAAACATGGGTTTTTGGACCTACATCAAATCCATTAAATTGAATATATGCATTCAAAAACTCATCGATATATGGATCTTGCAGCGAGACCTGATAACAAGGAACAATGGATGACCAGATAGGACCATTATTCAAAGGAATTTGAAATCCTCCTAATAAAGCATCATTGAAGTTGTTTAACCGAGTATCCAACATACAAGTTAAACATGAAGTATTTAAACCTGGACGGACCAAAGGATTGATTCCAAACTGAATCATTCCAATATGCACATATTTATAACCATGTTCTAATCCCCATTGAATGTCTTCTCTATTTATCAAAGGAATATAATAAACATCCTGGCCAACTGAAATAGGGATATTTACAGATGTGAATCTAAATAACTATGCTGCCCGAAACTGAAAAACAGGTAGACTGTATAATTTATCCACTCTAATCTCTGGCAGTGTCCAATTAGGCTATGGTTCAAACTCTTGAACTAAAACTCTTTCATGATAAAGCTTTTCTTCACTAGATTTATTCATAAACCTATTCATAAAAGACCATCTCTTCTGTCTAGCTAATCTCTTATATTTAGGATTACCAGTGATGAATTCATATTCATTACTATTACCAACCATTTAGAAAGATATAAAAGTGCACCTGAATGAGAATGATAAGTCTTTGTGCCTTTGGATGGCAACACAGCTGTCCTTCGCCTCAACGCCTTCAACAATGGTATTATCTCCAACTTACAGACTTTAGGCAGATGCAAAGCTTTGCGCATAGATCAACTAGATAGAATTCAATGAAATAGCATGGACAAAGAACCAGATGGCTCTAATACCAAGATGAGGATTTTGGAGAATGGGATAATAGTAACTAATAGCTTATGATCACTCTTTGATATCATAAGTGTTTTGTAATCATTAGAAATTTCACTATGAATTTAACTTTATTTGATAAGGATTTCGTGGGGTTCATCCTTGTAAGAATCTCCATTGTATTTGATAAGGCTTTCGTGGGGTTCGTCCTTTAAAGAATCTCCACTGTGTATATACTTTAAGGATTCTCTCTTATCCTAAAAGAGTCGATGTCCTAGAATCCGGCCACAAGAAATAATGAGATGATATCCAGTATCCGGTAAAAGTTGTAACTGGATGACCTTGTAAAATCCTTATAAAAGGATAGTAAGTAGACCTGATAGGTATTTGAAGTTTGAGTTTGAGTTTGGGTCTGAGTCTGTAAAGAATATTTTTGATTAATATATTGGATAAGTGTTATAAAGTGTTTTGTTCAAGATCTGAGAAGCCTGTGTATCAGTGTGCTCGGCACTGATAAGAATCTAAAGTGGCTGGATCTACTCCATCAAAAACCAAATCTAATTCTCGATCTTTACCATCAATTGATAAACAATCTTCCAAATTACCTGATGATTATGAATTTTGCATCACTACACCATCTTCTTCAGGAACCAGTTCCAAATTCCAAATCGAGATTCCTGAACATAAAGGTTAGCATCAAAATTGTCAGGAATGTATCAAACTAATGATTCCTGAAATAAAAAGTTTCACCCTTCCTAGAGCTTAGAATGAATTTACTGCAAGAATTCAAGAAAGACATCTAGAACCAGGAAATGCTAGAAGAACTTTTAAGAATGGAACTATGAAGACAAATTTTCAATGGATCCAGATGAGATATATAACAGATCTAGAATCTAGTGAATCAGAGAAAATGCAGAATTATAAAAACTATCAAATAGTTTGTATGTTACAGAACATAGATGAAATAGCCAAAGATGTGTTATAAATCAAAGAACACATAAAAAATCTTCATACTGGCTATACTGAAACTCTTGGTTTTCATAATGAGCATAAACAAGCTTTAAATGATATTCAGTCAAATATGGGCATAATCTCTAAATCATTAGATCATTTGACTTTAGCACCTCCAAAGCCCCTATCTCCTCCTAAATATCGTGATGTTGATTTGGCTAGTTCTTAGCTAAATATTCCAGTTTCTTCAGGCTCTAACCAACCTAACAAAGGACTTAGAAGCCTTCTTTTCAAAGGGATTGAAGCTATCCAAAATATTGATTTCGTAAAGATAATGTTTGGAATCCAGTTAGCAAGAGAAAATGCTGATTTAATGAAGAATAAATTGGAAAAATTTCCTTCTATCCAAGCCCAGTCAGTACCAAAGAACTATGTGAGTCTCCAAAATCTTCTTGAGGAAAAAGCTACAGTAGCTCCTATAGTATTGGCATTTTTTGGACCTCAACCAACTAAGGAAGTCAATTCTAGAACATCGGGTGAACAAGCTACTGGTGAAACCAGTAAAAGAGACAGAGAAGAAACCTTTTTCTTTTCTAATAAAGGAAATAGAAGCCCTGGATCAAGATCGACCCATGCAGCTACCTCCTCTAGTCCCTTTTCTAGATTCAGAGGAAATCTCAAAAATCTCTTTGCTAAGATGGAAAATCCTCATCTAAAAGGATTTGGGAATACATTTTTAGTTAATATTGATTTTCTATCCTATGCAGAAGTAATTGGTACTTTTCATCATTTACATGCTTGGGAATTACAAAGAAAAGCAGAAACTAAAGCCTAGTGGTCAGATATAGTCACTCAGATATTTTGGTCTTTTACAGGAATTTTAAAACAATGGTGGAAGAAACTCTCTCAGAATGAGAAAAATGAAATTTTTGAGAATGAAGAATCCCTAAAAGCATTGTTTGATGCTTTGATCCATGAATTTGTAGGACAAGTTCTAGTTGATTCTGCACATCATTCCCAATTATTCCTTTCTCAAAGATTATGCAATATAGATTATCTGCATGGGTATTATTGTGTAATGCAGAAACTTCTATATCAAGCAACAAATCCCCATAATGTTGCTTATCTGAGATATTATATAGCTTCCATGCCAGACAAGATTCCAGATTTATTGGATCAGTATATCCAGTCAAATAATATTCATATTGAATCTATGTCTTTTTCCGCCTTGCAACAGCTTATAATCAATGTCTTACAGAAGGAATGTGTAGCAGAAAAAGCCAAAAATAATTTTAAAAAGAAAATGAATTTCAGTAGAAAATTATGTAATAATTTTTCTAAAACCTATGATTTTGGCTGTCACAAAAAGTCAAGAAAGAAGGCTGCATCCAAGCAGTGTCATTGTCCTCCTAGTAAATATGTTCCACAAAGGAAGAAGTATTTTCCTACAAAGAAAGCTAGGAGACAATGTGTAGTCTTTAGGAGGAGAGGCAAACCAAATAAACACACTAGATGTTTTATCTGTGGAGAATAAAGGCATTTTGCAAATAAATTCCGAGCTAAAAAGACTACTCAATAGGTGAAAATAATGGATATCTTCTCCACAATCCATGATCCTCAAGATTGGGATCTCATATCCCACTCTGATGGTGAATATTTTGAAGTGTCTGATACTTCTTCTGATTTAGAAACTGAGATTGAAGAATTGAGAGATTTTAATAAGGTAACTATTGGTTCATCTTCTAATAGTTCTGATTATTATGAAACATTTATTCCAAATATCAAAATGTTTCATATATCTCCTCTTGATAATCTTAAATCTCAGATTGACTCTGTTAAGTCACAGTTATCTAAGCTTGCACCAGGACAGTTCACTGTCAAAAGAAGACTTCAAGATAAATTGCATACTCTTGAAAGTCAGGTTCCTTCTTCAGACTATCATCATTCTTCATAGGCGGTAGGGATAAGGATAAAGGATGAAGAATCTGAAGCCAAAATTGAAAAAGAATTTGAAGATCTTTTTAAGCCTCTAAGAATCATAGGAACAACTTCACCAGGTAATGATCAGGTATTTATCTTATTCAATCAGTTAAGTCAACTTGAAACAGTCATTCAAAAAACAAGAAATAAAATGGTACAACTTTCCTCTAAACTTCAAGATAGTCTTGCTGAATATGAAGAATGTAATTCCAAATTGACAAAACTATTAATGGTTGATATTCTAGCTGATTTTCCTCTGAAATCCAAAGATGTTGATCTTGTTGATATACTTAGTGTGGGAGATAGAGTAGTTATTCCTATCAAAATAAAATTTCCTAAAATCAAGTAATATACTCTGGATGCTCAAATTGATTCTGGTGCCATGAGAAACTGCTGTAAATATGGAGCAATCCCTGAATACTATTGGCATCCTAAAAATATTTCTTTTAGAGTTGTTAACAAAGAGATCATGGAAATTAAGCATATTTCTCCTGAATTTACCATATTTTGAGGTGACATCCCAGCTCAATTTACCTTATATAGCTATGATAATGGTTCTAATATGCTCTTAGGACAGGATTTCCTTAAAATATTTATTCCTGTTACTTTTGCTCATGAGTTAGTCATCTTGACTACATCTTCTGGTCCTATATCACTTCCTCCTAAATGTGATTACAATATAGTTGTTCCTCCTGAACAATCCGATCTTTTACACACAACTTTGACTGATCTTTCCAAGATACAGAAGATAATCAAGAATGCTGAGTTGCATGGGAAAAAGACGTTGTAACCAGTAGCAGATAAACTACGTAAAGATTGTACATCAGAACGTCCAGATGCTTTTTGGACAAGAGAAAAAATATTTTATGGCTCTACCTTACAAAGAAGGTTATGTTCCTCATCCACAAAAATCAAGTGCAAATCACATGAGTCCAACAGAGCAAGCATTGTGTCAAAAATAATTATCACAATTGCTGGACTAGAAGTTAATTGAACCTTGCAAAAGTCCTTGGGCTTGTCCAGCATTCTATGTTAACAAAAATAGTGAGCAAAAAAGAGGAAAGAAAAGGCTTGTCATCAATTATAAAGCCTTAAATGAAGCCTCACTTCTTATCATATATCCTCTCCCAAACAAAGAATTGTTGCTAGCCAAACTTGCTAATGCCAATATTTTCAGTAAGTTTGATCTCAAAAGTGGATTTTGGCAGATTGGCATACTTCCAGAAGAAATATATAAGACCACCTTCAAAGTTCCACATGGTCAGTTCTAGTGGGCTGTAATGCCTTTTGGTCTTAAGAATGCTCCATCAGAATTCCAGAAAAGGATGGAAGATATTTTTGGGAGTACACATTTTATTATTGTATATATAGATGATTTTCTTATTTTCAGTAGAGATGTAAATGAACATAAAGTGCATCTAGAACAATTCTACATACTAGTTTTTCAGCATGGCTTAGTTTTATCAGATACTACAGAAAAGTTTCAGATTGGTAAAGTGTCTATTGATTATCTTGGTTTACATATAGAACAAGGAAAGATTCAGCTCCAACCACACATCCTGATAAATCTCCTCAAATTTCCAGATGTTTTTCCAGATATAAAATCTGTCCAAATATTTTTAGGATGTTTGAATTACATCAGACAATTCTATGAGCACCAAGCAAGAGATACTAAGGTTTTGCAGAAAAGGCTAAAGAAAGAATCTTATTGGACTCCATAAATGACAATTGCTGTCAAAACAATAAAAAGTAAAATTCAGAATTTGCCTAGAATAAATTTTCCTGATACTAATCTTCCTTTTGTCCTGGAAACAGATGCTTTAGATCACACTTGGGCGGTAGTGTTATTGCAGAAACATGTAAAGAAAGAATTAATTTGTGGCTACACATCAGGGTCCTTTGATTCAGCAGAAACCAAGTATCCTTCTTCTCACAAAGAAATACTTGCAGTAAAAAAGGGAATCAAAATATTCCGCTTGTTTCTCAAAAGCTCCAAGTTTATTGTCAAGACAGATTTAAAGCATATGAAAGGCATCCTTTCTAATAAAAGACTACATGAGCAAGGGAGCACTCGAGTGTTAAGATGGGCTCTTTGGTTAGATGGTTTTTATTTTGATATCATCTACCAATCAGGTGCAGAGAACTATTTGGCAGATATGTTAGCCAGAGAAGGTGCTCCAAAGAACAAAGAAATCAAAATGTTCAGACCAATTTTGCAAGGAGAATCTTCCACAACTCAAAGGCATATAAGGTCTTGTCTAGTCAACATTTGTAGTCAGTGTAAATATGAATTTTGTTGGGATTGTTTAGTTATCAGAATTAAGTCTCTTCCTCCTGAAGTCATGCAAATTGTTTTGCAAAAATGGTTTGATTTAGAGTCATGCAAGTCAGGGTACAATAGTGAGTTGCCATATAGAGATAGGGTTTCGTGAGTCTATTATAATTTGTCTCCAAAAAAAAATACTATATATTTTGCATTCATTCAGAACACTAATTGGTCATGGTAGGATTATTTCATCATACACCAAAGAGCTAGAATTCAGGGTTCTGTCAAAATTTTAGCTTATGCATCAGAATTAGCTAGTCCTTGGAATACTTGGAGTTCTTGGTTCAAATTATTCTTGTATAAATATATGCCACGCACTTCCTGGATGCCTCACAGTAATTTCAAAAATACATTAAGTACTCTTTCTTGGGAACTGAACATAGCAAGAAGAAATGATTATGATGTGGAATTTGAATTTAGACATGAAGATTCAGTAATGGATATAATAGAAGATAGCCATACAATTGAACCACAGTTTAATCTATTTGTGAGTTTCACTGGGATAATTTCGGTAGAGCCAAGTCTTCGGCCCTCCAATACTTTCTCTTTTCCATTTTGTTGTTGTTTGCACCTTATTGGTTAGATGATGCATCTTAACACTCTAGTGCTCCCTTGATCAAGTAGTCTTTTATTAGAAAGGATGCCTTTCATATGATTTAAATCTGTCGTGACAATAAACTTGGAGCTTTTGAGAAACAAGCGGAATATTTTGATTCCCTTTTTTACTGCAAGTATTTCTTTGTGAGAAGAAGGATACTTGGTTTCTGCTGAATCGAAGGACCCTGATGTGTAGCCACAAAATAATTCTTTCTTTCCATGTTTTTGCAATAACAATGTCGCCCAAGTGTGATCTGAAGCATCTGTTTCTAGGACAAAGTATCAGTCAAATTTAGTCTAGGCAGATTCTGAAACTTACTTTTTATTGTTTTGACAGCAATTGTCATTTCTGGAGTCCAATAAGATTCTTTCTTTAGCCTTTTCTACAAAATCTTAGTATCTCTTGCTTGGTGCTCATAGAATTTTCTGATGTAATTCAAACATCCTAAAAATCTTTGGACATATTTTATATCTGGAAAAACATCTGGAAATTTGAGGAGATTTATCAAGATGTGTGGTTGGAGCTAAATTTGGCCTTGTTCTATATGCAAAGCAAGATAATCAATAGAAACTTTACCAATCTAAAAAATGTCTGTAGTATCTGATAAAACCAAGCCATGTTGAAAAATAGTCTGTAGAATTATTCTAGATGCACTTTATGTTCATTTACATCTCTACTGAAAATAAGCAAATCATCTATATATACAATAATAAAATCTGTACTCCCAAAAATATCTTCCATTCTTTTCTGGAATTCTGATGGAGCATTCTTAAGACCAAAAGGCATTACAACCCACTGGAATTGACCATGTGGAACTGTGAAGGCGGTCTTATATCTTTATTCTGGAATTATGCCAATCTGCCAAAATCCACTTTTGAGATCAAACTTACTGAAAATATTGGCATTAGCAAGTTTGGCTAGAAACAATTCTTTGTTTGGGAGAGGATATCTGATAGGAAGTAAGGCTTCATTTAAGGATTTATAATTGATGACAAGCTTTTTCTTTCCTCTTTTTTGCTCACTATGTTTGTTAACATAGAATGTTGGACAAGCACAAGGAATTTTGCAAGGTTCAATTAACTTCTGGTCCAGCAATTGTGATATTTCTTTTTGACACAATGCTTGCTCTGTTGGACTCATGTGATTTTCACTTGCTTTTTGTGGATGAGGAACATAACCTTGTTTGTAAGGTAGAGCCACAAAATATTTTTCTCTTGTCCAAAAATAATCTGGACGTTCTGATGTACAATATTTATGTAGTTTATCTGCTACTGGTTGCAACATCTTTTTCCCATGCAACTCAGCATTCTTTATTATCTTCTGTATCTTGGAAAGATCAGTCAAATTTGTGTGTAAAAGATCGGATTATTCAGGAGGAACAACTATATTGTAATCACTTTTAGAAGGAAGTGATATAGGACTAGAAGATGTAGTCAAGATGACTGACTCATGAGAAAAAGTAACAGGAATAAATCTTTTAAGGAAATCATGTCCTAAGAGCATATCAGAACCAGTATCATAGATGTATAAGGTAACATGAGCTGGGATGTAACCTAAAAATATGAGAAAGTTAGGAGAAATATGCTTAATTTCCATGATCTCTTTGTTAACAGCTCTAAAAGAAATATTTGTGGGCTGCCAATAGTATTAAGGGATTGCTCCATTTTTACAGCAGCTGCTCATGGCACCAGAATCAATTTGAGCATCCAGAGTATATTCCTTTATTTTAGGAACTTTTATTTTGATAGGAATAACTACTCTATCTCCCACACTAAGTATATCAACAAGATCAACATCTTTGGATTTCATAGGCAAATCAGTTGTAATATCAACCATTAATAGTTTTGTCAATTTGGAATTACATTCTTCATATTCAGCAAGACTATCTTGAAGTTTAGAGGAAAGTTGTACCATTTGATTTCTTGTTTGCTGAATGACTATTTCAGGTTGACTTAACTGATTACGTAAGATGGATACCTGATCATTACCTGGTGAAGTTGTTCCTGTGATTCTTAGAGGCTTAAAAATATCTTCAAATTCTTTTTCAATTTTGGCTTCAGATTCTTCATCCTTTATCCTTATCCCTACCGCCTTTGAAGAATGAAGATATTTTGAAGAAGGAACCTGGCTTTCAAGAGTATGCAATTTATCTTGAAGTCTTCTTTTGACAGTGAACTGTCCTGGTGCAAGCTTAGATCGCTGTGACTTAACAGAGTCAATCTGAGATTGAAGATTATCAAGAGGAGATATATGAAACATTTTGATATTTGGAATAAATGTTTCATCAGAATCAGAACTATCAGAAGATGAACCAATAGTTACCTTATTAAAATCTCTCAATTCTTCAATATCAGTTTCTAAATCGGAAGAAGTATCAGACACTTCACCATCAGAGTGGGATATGAGATCCCAATCTTGAGATTCATGGATTGTGGAGAAGAATCCATTATTTTTACCAGTTGAGTAGTCTTTTTAGCTCAACATTTATTTTCAAAATGCCCTTCTTTTCCACAGATAAAACATCTGGTGTGTTTATTTGGTTTGCCTCTCCTCCTGAATACTACACATTGTCTCCTAGCTTTATTTGTAGGAAAATACTTCTTCCTTTGCGGAACATATTACTAGGAGGACAATGACACTGCTTGGATGCAACCTTCTTTCTTGACCTTTTGTGATAGCCAAAATCATAGGTTTCAGCAAAATTATTGCATAGTTTTGTACTGAAATTAATTTTCTTTTTAAAATTCTTTTTATCTTTTTTTGTTGCACATTCCTTCTGTAAGACAATGATTATAAGCTGTTGCAAGGTGGCAAAAGACATAGATTAAATCTGAATATTATTTGACTGGATATATTGATCCAATAAATCTAGAATTTTTCCTGACATGGAAGCTATATAATATCTCAGATAAGCAACATTATGGGGATTTGTTGCTTGATACGGAAGATTCTACATTACCCAATAATACTCATGCAGATAATCTATATTGCATAATCTTTGAGAAAGGAATAATTGGGAATGATGTGCAGAATCAACTGGAACTTGTCCTACAAATTCATGGATGAAAGCATCAAACAATGCTTTGAGGGATTCTTCATTCTCGACAATTTCATTTTTCTCATTCTCAGAGAGTTTCTCCCACCATTGTTTTAAAATTCCTGTAAAAGACCAAACTATCTGAGTGACTATATCTGACCACTGGGCTTTAGTTTCTGCTTTTCTTTGTAATGCCCAAGCATGTAAATGATGAAAAATACCAATTACTTCTACATAGGATAGAAAATCAATACTGACTAAAAATGTATTCCAAAATCCTTGTAGATGAGGATTTTCCATCTTAGCAGAGAGATTTTCGAGATTTCCTCTGAATCTAGAAAAGGGACTAGAGGAGGCAGCTGCATGGGCTGATCTTGATCTAGGGCTTCTATTTCCTTTATTAGAAAAGAAAAAGGTTTCTTCTCTTTCTCTTTTACTCATTTCACCAGTAGCTTGTTCACCTGGTGTTCTAGAATTGACTTCCTCAGTTGGTTGAGGTCCAAAAAATGCCAAGACTGTAGGAGCTGCTGTAGCTTTTTCCTCAAGAATATTTTGGAGACTCACATAGTTATTTGGTACCGAATGGGCTTGGATAGAAGGAAATTTTTCCAATTTCTTCTTCATTAAATCAGTATTTTCTCTTGCTAACTGGATTCCAAACATTATCTTTTCAAAATCAATAGTTTGGATAGTTTCAATCCCTTTGAAAAGAAGGCTTCTAAGTCCTTTGTTAGGTTGGTTAGAGCCTAAAGAAACTGGAATCTTTAGCTTAGAACTATCCAAATCAACATCACGATATTTAGGAGGAGATAGGGGCTTTGGAAGTGCTAAAGTCAAATGATCTAATGATTTAGAGATTATGCCCATATTTGACTGAATATCATTTAAATCCTGTTTATGCTCATTATGAAAACTAAGAGTTTCGTTATAGCCAGTATGAAGCTTTTTTATGTGTTATTTGATTTTTAACACATCTTTGGCTATGTCATCTATGTTCTGTAACATACAAAATATTTGATAGTTTGTATAATTCTGCATTTTCTCTGATTTACTAGATTCTGGATCTGTTAGATTTCTCATCTGGATCCATTGAAAATCTGTCTTCATAGTTCCATTCTTAAAAGTTCTTCTAACATTTCCTGGTTCTAGATGTCTTTCTTGAATTCTTGCAGTACCTTCATTCTGAGCTCTAGGAAGGGTGAAACTTTTTATTCCAGGAATCATCAGTTTGACACATTCTTGAAAATTTTGATGCTGACCTTTATGTTTAGGAATCTCGATTTGGAATTTGGAACTGGTTCCTGAAGAAGATGGTGTAGTGATGCAAAATTCACAATCATCAGGTAATTTGGAAGGCTGTTTATCCATTGATGGTAAAGATGGAGGAGTATATTTGGTTTTTGATGGTGGAACCATTCTATCTACCACCCCAAAAGAGGAGCGAGCAAAAGATTGGGATATGGAGCGAGATAATTGAGGATTGGTAAATCGAAAAAATTTTGTTCCATCAGGTTTTTCTACTATATGTAATTGCTTAGGCTGAGGGGGTGAATGCAGTTGTGGATATTTCTGAGAAAGAAGAGTATATGTACTATTCCATTCTTCAGGTAAAGTACATTCAGAGAATCCTATTTGAAGTGGAGCAGTATTGACAGGGCCAACAATTACTCCTTCTCTTAGTGCTCTTTTATTCAATTTAGGATTTAGAGGCATAGAAGTAGACACAAACCAGAGACATACAAAACTATGCAACTGGGCAACATGGGTTTGTGAAGCTACATCAAAACCATTAAATTGAATATATGCATTCAAAAATTCATTTATATAGGGATCTTGCAGCGAGACCTGATAACAAGGAACAATGGATGACCAGATTAGTCCATTATTCAAAGGACTTTGAAATCCTCCTAATAAATCATCATTGAAGTTGCTTAACCGAGTATCCAACATACAAGTTAAACATGAAGTATTTAAATCTGGACAGACCAAAGGATTGATTCCAAACTGAATCATGCCAATATGCACATATTTATAACCATGTTCTAATCCCCATTGAATGTCTTCTCTATTTTTCAAATGAATCTAATAAACATCCTAGCCAACTAAAATAGGGATATTTACGGATGTGAATCTAAACAAATATGCTGCTCTAAACTGAAAAACAGGTAGATTGTATAATTTATCCACTCCAATCTCTGGCAGTGTCCAATTCGGCTGTGGTTCAAACTCTTGAACTAAAACCCTTTCATCATAAAGCTTTTCTTCACTAGATTTATTTATAAACCTATTCATAAAAGACCATCTCTTCTGTCTAGCTAATCTCTTATCTTCAGGATTACCAGTGATGAATTCATATTGATTACTATTACCAGCCATTTAGAAAGATATAAAAGTGCACCTGAATGAGTATGATAAATCTTTGCGCCTTTGGATGGCAACACGACTGTCCTTCGCCTCAATTCTTTCAACAATGGCCTTACCTTCAACTTACAGACTTTACGTAGATGCAGAGTTTTGCATAGATCAACTAGATAGAATTCAATGATGAAACAACATGGACAAAGAACCAGATGGCTCTGATACCAATTTTAACACAGGACTCACAAGCCTTAACATATTCATATAAAAACACTTTTAACACTCGAACATATTATAGATCCAGCCACTTTAGATTCTTATCAGTGCCACGCACACTGATACGCAGGCTTCTCAAACCTTGAACAAACTCCAATATATTAACTCAAAATACTCTTTACAGACTCAGACCCAAACTCAGACTCCAAATTTGAATGCCCATCACCTCTACTTACTATCCTTTTTATAAGGATTTTACAAGGTCATCTAGTTACAACTTTTACCGGATACCAGATATCATCCCATCATTTATTTTGGTCGGATTCTAGGACATCGACTCTTTTATGATAAGAGAGAATCCTTAAATTCGATACATAGTGGATATTCTTAAAAGGACAAACCCCACGAAAGCCTTATCAAATAAAGTTAAATTCAAAGTGGATACACAGTGGAGATTCTTAAAAGGACGAACCCCACGAAAGCCTTATCAAATTAAATTCCTAGTGGAATTTCTAATGATTAAAAAAGACTTATGATATCAAAGAGTGATCATAAGCTATTAGTCACTATTCTCCCATTCTTCAAAATGATCATCTTGGAATCTGTCAGCCTCAATCTGTTCAAGTCGTGCTTCAATATCAAAATTTTTGATGTCCACCGGGACGACATCATCTAACCAATAAGGTGAAAATTCTTGAAGACAACAACAAAATGGAAAAGAGAAAGTATTGGAGGGCCGAAGACTTGGCTCTACTGAAATTATCCCAGTGAGACTCACAAATAGATTAAACTGTGGTTCAACTGTATGGTTATCTTCTATTAGATCCACTACTGAATCTTCATGTCTGAATTCAAATTCCACAGTATAATCATTTCTTCCTTCTATTTTTAGTTCCCAAGAAAGAGTACTTATTGTCTCTTTGAAATTAATGTCAAGCATCCAGGAAGTGCGTGGCATATATTTATACAAGAATAATTTGAACCAAGAACTCCAAGTATTCCAAGGACTAGCTAATTTTGATGCATAAGCTAAAATTCGGACAGAACCATGAATTCTAGCTCTTTGGTGTATGATGAAATAATCCTGCCATGACCAATTAGTGTTCTGAATGAATGCAAAATATACAGGATTTTTCTCTGGAGAAAGATTATAATAGACTCGCCAAACCTTACCTCTATATGGAAACTCACTATTATACCCTAACTTGCACGACTCTGAATCAAACCATTTTTGCAAAACAATTTGCATGACTTCAGGAGGAAGAGAATTAATTCTGATAACTAAACAATCCCAAAAAAGTTCATATTTACACTGACTACAAATGTTGACTAGACAAAACCTTATATGCCTTTGAGTTGCAAAAGATTCTCCTTGCAGAATTGGTCTGAACATTTTGATTTCTTTGTTCTTTGGAGCACCTTCTCTGGTTAACATATCTGATAGTTGTATTCCTCGGATAGATCTTTCTAACGATGTATCATGTGCGTCAAATGAAGATAGTATGCCTAAGTTACGTCCCCGGGAAGTTGAAACACCAATTTACCCAAACGGGACCCATAGTTTTGGTGCTTCATCTCCTAGGGTTAGGTTTTTGGAAGTTTAGAGTTCTCCATTGTTTCTCCATAATAAATAGGCCCTCAAGCCTCATTGTAACACGGTTCAGAGGTTTGTAGCCACCACATCTCTTCTCAAAGATTCGCTATCAGCACCCTAGCTATTTTATTTCCATTATGTCTGTAAGCTTATTTCTGTTATTTGATATCAATGAAATGAAGCATTATTTCCACTGCATCTCTATGTTTATGGTTATTTTTGTATTTTGTTGCGTTCCTGCATAAATCTAGATCAGTTTCCCTGGGTTCAGTTTATTGAATAATAACGAGTGACTTACAAGTGCAATAATTGTCTAGAATTTCATTTCATGTCATTTGCTTTCTTAGTTCACAGTCATTGTTTTCCCTGGGTTCAGTTTATCGAATAATAACGAGTGACTTACAAGTACAATTGT
Source organism: Pinus albicaulis (assembly GCA_034641835.2). Classification (NCBI taxonomy): domain Eukaryota; kingdom Viridiplantae; phylum Streptophyta; class Pinopsida; order Pinales; family Pinaceae; genus Pinus; species Pinus albicaulis. The sequence continues at coordinate 83,511 of JAXQQM020077678.1, read as the reverse complement.
TGTCTAGAATTTTAATTCATGTTATTTACTTTCTTAAATCACAGTTGTTGTGTCTCCCTGGGTTTAGTTTATTGAATAATAACGAGTGACTTATAGGTACAATAATTGTTTCATCATTTTATTTTATGTCATATGAGATCCTCATTACACTACAATTAATCTCTTTCAAAACTATTCCAATAAACTTTGATTGAATGAATAAGATTCAATTGTAATGTTTTGAGTTATCAAATGTTTTCATTTCTTGAATTTTCAATTAAGTGTAAGATCCATGGATTAGAATTTCTTGTTTCATCTTTTCTTAATTAGAAATTAGACTCCAAAAATTGTACATAAGACTCTATTTTCTTTCGTAGAAGATTAACTCATTTTACAACATTTCATTTTCTTCCTTTCAAATAGATTTAATCTCATATTTAGAATAGAACACCAAGGATCAAAAGACAAAACCCCCAAAACAATAAAAAAATACAAACACAACGAAGTAAGAAGTAGGTTTCTTAAGCACATATAGTGCACCACACTTCATCAATTTACTAGCCCTGGTCGATAATTTATGTTAGCAATTTAGGACACTAAATTGACTAAAAAATAGGTCCTCTTGAGGAGGTATCACAACATCAATATTAACATGTTCTATAGTTTCTGCATGATAAAATGCATCAGTGGATAATTCAACAGTATAACAAATAGAAATATCCTCTTTATATAAAAGTTTAGAGGCTCGCTGTATGTTTAGGATCTGATTGATTTATTCATTAGTCAAAAGGGGACGAATTTTCCTTTTTCCTTGGATAGAACTGTGATGTTTCTCTTTTGTTCTCCACTCTCATAATTGATTTGTATTTTCTGATCACTATATTTGAGCTGTTGAAAATGATTGTCTTTGTCCCACAAACTAGTCACTGATTTTTCTGTAGTGTTAGCTTGAGTGTGGAGGACATAATCATCATCATATTGGTCATACTTGGGTAGCTTATTCACAGAAGGAACATTATCCAATATGCATACTAGATCAGCAAATTTCTACACCATATGTTGACCTATAAGTTTATTTTATGATCTATGGTAGTTGGGATTAAAAGGAGAGTATTTATGGCCAATAGCTTCTTCTTTTCCTCTAATTGAAACCCAATGGTTTTCTTTCTATTTTTTTATTTTTTATTATGAGGTTGAATGTCTTCTTGAGCCTCACACAAAAGAATAGATGAATCATCCTTAGTATCTTCTGATGGATTTTCTTTTACTTCCTGATTGCTTTCATTCTCAATCAACTTCTCTTGGTTGTCATGGCAGTTAACTTGGGTATGAAATGCATGAATTTCCTCTAATAGATCTTCAAGATGCCAATTTCACAAATCTTCATCAATGTTTACAAGGTGTTGTATGAGATGCTCAGATTGATCACAACAATTTTTAGCTAATGATAAAGATGAACAATTTTCTTTATAATTCTCATAAAATACCTTGTGGAAATCCTTTAAAGAAAAAAAAACTACCAGGTTTTAGCCCTTCATACCATTCCCTTTCTTCACCTTCTATTGTTCCCATGAATATTTTCATGAGCCAGTCCTCATTCCATTCAACTTTTAACCTCCATGTATGTATATGAAATTTGATGAGATGTAACAAGGGGTCGTAAAAATACTCATCTTCAAATATAGCCAGGTTTTTGTCCCAATTTATCTAAGGCATTTTGTGTGGGAATCCAGGGATGTGATCTCTGTTCATTGGAGCATACCTGCGTTGTATCCTTGGATTCATCTTTTCCAATCAGTCAGAGGAAAGGGCTACTGCATCTTTATAACCAATCTGGAATCTTCTACCAGTGGAGTCTTTAATTCTATTGAGAGTTGTGGAGTCGCCACGTGGAAGATCTAAACTTTGCTGTCCACCATCAACAACCAGATATTCAGCAAGTCTGTAAGGTTTTCAGGTAGGGAACTTGCTTCATCGATAGGTCTGCTAATAGTTGAGTTTTTAGATCTAGGAGACTTCCAAATGATGCTTTCAGGATTGTCAACTGCTGCAAGAGGGTTTGGGTCAGGATGGGATTTGGTGCAGATTTTTCTAGAAGCCAAAATTGGGACCTAATAGATCAGAAAAGGTTGAGAGTTTATAACAGTTTTGAAAAACATACCTAATCTATAAGAATATTGAATTCACACAGTATGTGACTAGGCTTTATACTGTTAGGACTGATTAATACATTCCCAGGGGAGTCTGTGAGAAAAAGTGGGGTCAACAGGGCTACTGAAGACCAATGGAGTCACCAGGTGGATGATGCTTATTGTTTTGAGGATGTACTTGTTGTCCACCATCAACAACTAAATACCAATCTAGGGATGTTTTTGGGTTTTCTGAGTTCTTTATGTAACACTAAGATTTTCAATGAGTGTTCTCTGGTATGGTCACCATGGTGCTAGTATGATGAATCAAATAGATATCACTATTGGCTAACACCTGATTTATCTAAGTTTTGACAGGGGATTTTTGAGTTCTTAAGGAATGTCTAAGCTTGTTACTTACTCGGATTCCTAGCCGATTCGCCATTATGTTAGGTCCCTGTAATTTTTCATATTGGCAAGACCAAATGTACAAGGGTAACATCGAACCAATTTTGGTGCCCTAGGACCTAGACTTCCTGGACTCAGAGAGGGATCTCTCTATATTTGTATAAAATATGTAAACTTGATTGATTTTATGGTTTTGATTTTAGGCTAGTTATAATGATAGGGTTTGTTTGGTTGGGTTGCTTGTCAAGCAGAAAAGATAGAGTGAGAGAGATTCAGACCATTGGGCTATGGAGTTTGCAAAAGGTCTTGAAAAGTACTACAATAGGTCAAGGGTATTTCATAGGGAAATTTTAACAAAGCCAAATGGATCTTAATATCTTAGGTGAGTGAAATGAACATCAAATGGTGAATTTAGTAGGTTTAAAGGGCAGTTAAGAATCCTTTAACATAAACTATAACAAGAAGAGTTTATAAGAGTACTATGAATCAAGAAAGAATCAAAGGATAGAACACACCATAAACTTCTTTGACCTAGCTCTATCAAGAAAACTTTAAAACAACTATCCAACAAACCCTAGAAAGCAGGGAACTCCTAACATCTCTAGCTATCTACCTTCAGAGAAATAAAACATGCAAGATAATACATAAGTAATGATCAAAGAGCAGGGAACTCCTAAATTCCTTAATCAAACTATAAGACCTTTAAAGTAACCATTTCAAGATAGACTAAAGGGTAGGGAAAACCATAACTTCTTTAGCCTAAACCCTAATAAGCAAACTTCAAAGAAAAGCCTAGAAAACAATGATTCAAGCTACACCATAGGACAAGGCATACCATAAACTTCTTTGGCTTGAATCTATTTAATCATTTTGAAGACAAAAAAGATAATTGGAATTATAGAGCAATGAAGAATTATTCAATCAGACCTAGCAGAGGAAAAAATTTAAGCAATAGAAGTAGACATACCTAAGGTGCCTCTAACAACATGTCTTAGCCTAAAATTTATGTTCTAATGCAAGAGAAAAGATGAAAAATATGTGAACATAAGGAAACAAATATGAGATTAGAAACACATACCATTCAATAAATTTCAAGAATCCTATGAAAGTGCTTTCTCCATGGCATTCAATCCAAAACAGTCACAAAGCTTCAAAGCCAATTTCTTCAAAACTCCAAGTCTATATATTCATCTCCATGAAACAACCAAATACCAAACAAAATGAATCATGAGGCCTCCATGAAGTATTTAACTTTCAAATGAGGAGGTGGAAACCATATATAGGGTGTCTATAAGTCATTAATTACACATAAATTCCATTTTGAACTATGAGACCATGCAAGGCCCAAGGCACAAATATCCTAACTTAATAAATGCAAAAATAAATTCTAATATAACTCCTCATATAACTTTGGAGATATTTTCCTATTAAGCCTTCAAAATATATTTTTCATTTACTCCTTGTGTGTTTTGTTGAATTTCTACCAAGGGCACAGTGCCACTAGCTGAGGGCGCAGCGCCAAGGACAAGGGCGCAACGCCAAAACTGGAAAAATTAGTCTTTTTTTAGCTGTGATTTGGAGGCCTTCCCGGTGTCCAAATGAGCTCCATGATAGCTCATTGGAAAGCCTGTCCTATCTAGTTTCCAAATATTCCTTTAATCTCCAATTTATTTCCCATTTTCGTGGTCAAAAACGAATTCTCCAAAGACTGCTCAGGGTGTAGCGCCAATGATAAAAATAGGGCAGAAAGGTGATGTTTTGCTTGTTTTTTGCACTTTTGGAGGACCAGTGTTGCTCCAAATGACTTGAAAATTTGTGTGGGTGATTTACTTGACCTGATGAACAAAAAAAATTTTCCTCCATTGGGTGCCCCAAAAAAGAGCACAACACCAATGGCATTGCGCGCTTGGCCCTTCAAAATGTAGGGATGCTTGTAGGGATGCATTAGCAAGAATGTCAAGTTTTTATTTGTCTTTTGCCTCTTTTAGGGATTGAATATTTGCAAGGGCTCTTTGGGGCTTGGCCCTTGCAATATTTTTTCTTAAGGAATAATGCCTTGCCATCTTCTTTTGCATGTCAAGGTCTCTCTTGGCCTTCTCCAACTGACCTTCTAAGTGCACATTTTCTCTCTCTAGCCAAGGTTCCCAATCATAGCTGATCTCCATGGAAAGCAGCTCACTTGGAGTGAGCTACTCTTCCAATGATGTCCCTTGCTCTCTCTCCTTGGCTAAGGCCTTCTTCAAGCCAATTTCCCTTGGCCTCCTTCTAGGAAGTTGTTCTTCCTTTTCTTCATCCTCATCAAAAGTACCCAAGGCCTCATCTAGCTTTACCTTGGCTTTTCTAGCCTCTTTTCGAGCTCTGATAGCTCTGACCTTACAGATGGCTTTCTCTGTCTCCAGTTGCTGGTTTTCAATGTCAAGGAAGTTTATTACATTATTTTCCCTACCAAAATTGGCTTGTAGATCTCTAATTTGGGCATCTTTGCTCTTGAGTAGCATGTTAGTGATCCTCTCCTCATTTTCATCATCACTGTCAAGGTGAATAAGTTGAAACTCTTGTTCAGTCTCATGCTTGTCTTTTTATTCTTCATCAATGACCTTTTCCTTACCTTTTTCAACATGCTTGGTTGATGTAGAAGGCATGGCCCCTTGCCTCTTAAGGGTATCAAACACATGCCTATTTCCCCTTTGGTAGGTCAAAGGAAAAGGATTAATTTTACTCATCTCAGTGCCATCTGTCTGACTTCCATCATTACTTCCATCATAATTGTCATCATCACTGGTATTATCACTACTCTCATGGATATTTGACCCACTGCCATATCCCTCATTGATCTCTTCCTCATTTCCATCTGCTACACTGATATGTGCCTCACTAACATCTTCCTCACTGATTTCTTCCTCATTGCCTTCTTCATTGTTATGTGCCTCACTGCCCTCACTGCTCTTTTCTTCACTAATTGATTTCTCATTGTTTTCTTCCTTATTGCCATCTCCCTTGTTGTTTGATGCACTAGTACCATGAGATGATGTTGAGGGATTGTGAGAAGGCAATGAAGGAGGGTCATCATGATGTGAAGGACTGTGAATGGATGGTGAGGTGGAAGAGTCATCAAGAGGTGAGGGAATGTGGGTGGATGGAGGAATGGGTGGATGAGAAGATGAAGGGACATCTTGCTGCTGATGCGCTTGTGGATAAGTAAACACCTCATTGGAAATGAAGGTCTCCCACGAAATACCTTTCTATTGTAATTGGTGCATAACAACCATCTTGATCAGAGAATGATGGAAAAGGCTTTGCATCTGCTGAGGATAGTCTCTCTTTTGTACAATATAGGACATTTTGTCAATGCTTCTGTAGAGGTAATAGGGTATTTGCATCATCCTCACTTCATAATGATCCTCATCATAGGTGCATATCTATCAAGCAAATGTGAGAAAGGAAAGATGGATTTGTTGTGGTCTTTGTATCTAGGCTTTAGGTATGGTTCAAAGTAGCTCATGTCTAGGTTTGCTTGCTTGAACCATTTCTCACCCACACTTGGTATCCTAGTGGCATTGGAAATAACATATGTAGATAACTCAAAGGTGACCACTGCAAGGTTAACTTGTTTTTCATGCAATTTAATGATAAAAAGTCTAGTTAGCTCAGGGTGGTTATGCACTTGCTGCACCTTTTCACAAAATTCATAGCAACCTACATGTTTGAAACATGAAACAGTGAGGGGAGATGCCATTAGCTCCCTTGTGTGGAGGGGCTCAAATCTATTGATCTTTCCACCTTTGTGGTCATGCCTCCTTGGCATTTGAGCCTCTCCACCACTACCACTGTCCTCTCCCTCTGCTGACATGTTTAAAACTCTATTTTGAAACACTTGGGCTTAAATGTGAAATGAGATGAAGGGATAATGGAATGGCAGCCTTTGCAATGTAGGGGATGAATGAATGAGTGTTATAACATAATTGGATAAATTACAACCCTTAAATTAATGTAAGCACCCTTGTCAATCACTGATATTCTTTACAAGAAGATGAAATAATGGTAAACAGTGATGTCAAGTTTAAGCCTTAGGGTTTCCTCTTAGGGTTTCAATTTATTTTAATTAAATAATCAAAAATTCTTGAAGATGAGTTTAGGGCCTGTACTTACCCCTACCAGTGCTTGAAGAACCCTTGGCAATGACTTGAAGCAATTTTGAGCTGGTTTGAGTGTTTGCAGGGCTTAGAAAGCCTTCCTTCCCAAGCGCGCAGTGCCAGGCTAAGGGCGCAACGCTCAATCCCAACAGTGCAGCACCAAAGGTTTTCTTCACCGGGCCTGTCGGGTAAGGGCGTAGTGCCTTCCAAAATGCATAATTCTTAGTTCCAAGCATGCAACACCTTTGTAATTTGTATGGAATATTTTTTTCAAGGGCGCAACGCCCGATTCTAGGCGCGCAATGCTAGTCAAACTTGTCCAAATTTGACTTCGAAACTCCCAAAATCTTCACTCCTGAATGCTCTGATGATTTTGCAAGGCAACAATGATTTGTTTGAAGTGTTATATGGGATTTAATAGGCTCATGAAACTTTTATTTAATCTTTGAAACCCACTTTCTAAAGTTTAAAAGTCTTTTCCTTTTTCATTGATGTCTTTTAACACTTTTGTTTGCAGGTGACTGAAATCATTTGAGGTGGCTCTTCCTTTTGCTTCTCGAGGCATGATGAATTCATTTTTGACAACCTTAGGATGTTTACATAGTATTAGAATCTTCAAAACCTCTGTGGTTTCCATTATGAAGTTCAACATCAACTTTTTACCTTTTCTCATTAACCTTTTCACATTGTTTGCATACAGGTTACTGAAGTGATGAATTTGACTTTTCCCTTTTCTTATTGAGGCATGACTAGCTCATTTTGACAATTTTGGGATCTTATCACACAGTGGCACCTTCAAAAACTTCCTTTACTTCCACCATGAAGTTCAACTCATCATTTCACCTTCAGTGGCCACTTTCCCAAAACCCTACGTGTTTGGAGTGCTTTAAGACAATCATCAGTGTTGTCTTCTAAGTTATCTATAGCCCTTTCAAGTTAATAGACTTCTGTCTAGTTCACCTCACCTTTTTCCCTATTTAATCAATCTTCTCTGGTAGAGTTTCTTCATGCTTGTCTTGGTGTGCCTCCTCCATGGTCATATCTACAATTGATCACTGTTTTGGCACTTAGATAGACCATTAAGCTCAAAAACCATAATTATCTACAAAAACAAGTGTTTCCTCTCTCCCTTGCTACAAGTTGTCTTCATGAAAGAGTCTCACTATCAGACCCTTTAGGTGATTTCCTTGCTTTCTTCCTTGTAGGTAGAGGTAACTCAGTTGGCTGAATGCCAAGCTTTTCGCTCTGTAATCTAGTAAGAGGATGAGCAAGATTATATTGCGAAGTCACACTACCTTGAGATTTATCAGACAACTTAGATTTGAAGAAAAATTAGCGTATGTTCGTCTCTTGAAACAATACAAAAGTGTCTTTGCTTGGAACTACGATGAACTCAAAACTTATGACACTTCTATCATCCAACATACTATCCCAATGATAAATGATGAAAAACCTGTCCAACAAAAGCTGAGAAAGATCCATCCTAATCTAGAAAATCAGATCAAATCTGAACTCAATAAGTTATTGAAAGCCAAGATTATTTTTCCCGTTCGACATTCTAAATGGGTTTCCAATATGGTTCTCGTTAGAAAGAATAACAGAGACATTAGAATTTGCATTGACTTTAGAAATCTTAACAAAGCTTGCCAAAAAGATAATTTTCCTTTGCCTCCTATGGAGCAAATATTACAGGCAGTTGCAGGATTAGAATTAATGTCTTTCTTAGATGATTTCTCTGGTTAAAACCAAGTGTTGGTTCATCCTGATGATCAATTGAAAACCACATTCAGAACCAAATGGGGCACTTATACATATCAAAAGATGCCTTTTGGTCTGATCACCGCTGGTGCCACATTTCAGAGAGCCATGGACATCGCCTTCAAGGGATTAGTTAACAAATCAGTGGTAATTTATTTGGATGATATAACTATATATTCTAAGAAACGAAGCAATCATCTTAGAGATTTAAAACAGATCTTCCAACGTTGTTAAAGGTATGGAATTTCACTTAACCCAAAAAAATCCTTTTTTGCATTAAGTGAAGGAAAACTTCTTGGATTCATAGTATCAAAATCTGGAATTCATATTGATCCTGATAGAATTAAGGAGATTTCTGAAATACCCCTACCTCACAACAAGAAAGCTATGCAATCTTTCCTTGGCCATATTAATTTTGTTAAGAGATTTGTGCCAGATTTTTCAATAATTGTATCTCCTTTACAAGCAATGATTAAAAAGAATTCAAACTTCAAATGGGGCCAAAACGAATATGAGGCATTCAATCTGATCAAACAAGCAATTTTTAATGCTCCATCTTTAGCAAATCCAAATTTTTCCGATCCTTTTATTTTATATACATTTGCCTCTGATAAATCATATGCTGCGATACTCACTCAAGAAAATTAAGACAAGGTAGAAGCCCCAATTGTATTTTTCAGTTCAAATTTACAGGGAGCTGAGTTGAATTATTCAGATGTAGAGAAACAAGCTTATGCTATTTTCAAAGCAATTAAATATTTCAGACCCTTTCTACTTAAAACCCATACAAAAATCATAGTACCGTTTCCAGCGGTAAGAAATATTTTAGTACATAAAGATGTGGATGAGAAAAGAGCCAATTGGATTACTGTCTTACAAGAATATGATGTAGAAATCAAACCAACAAGTATTGTAAGAGGTCGAGGATTTTGCAAAATGCTAGCGGGAGCATCGCTTATTTCTGAAAAACCATCTACAGAGATACAAATGTATGAGGTAAGCCTAAACAATGTTGAATCATTATATGCTGATATCATATATTATCTAAAAAATGGATATGCTCCTCCAAATCTCAATTATACCAAGAAAAGAGCTCTAAGGTTGAAGGCAAAACAATATCAGCTTGTGAATGATGTTCTTTTTAGAAATAATTATGATTCTGTTCTCCTTAGATGTCTTGAGAAATCTAAAGCTGAAAAAGTCTTGAAGGAACTTCACGATGGGCCAGCAGGTGGACATTATACTGGAGATACTACTGCACATAAAATCCTTCACGCAGGCTATTACTGGCCCACATTATTCAAAGACTCACATAGCTACGTAAGGAAATGTCAAGTTTGTCAAACCGCTGCTCAAAGACAAAAGAAACCATCATTTCCGTTACAACCAGTCAACATTGAAAAACCTTTTGATCAATGGGGATTAGATATAATAGGTGAGATCGTTCCTCGCTCTTGTAAGCAACATAGATATATCATTACAGCAACTAATTATTTTTGGGTAGAAGCAGTTCCTCTTAAGACTGCTAATGCCGAACATATCATCGAATTCATATATCAGTTCATAATCACCAGGTTTGGTCTACCTTTTGCTTTAATGTTTGATAATGCATCGTATTTTTGTGGTAATGCTATGACCGAATTTTCACTTAAGAGAGGTTTCAAACTTAAATACTCTGCCAATTATTATCCACAGGGAAATGGGTTAGCTGAATCTACAAATAAAAACTTAATCAGAATCATTAAGCGAACCATTGATCAAAATCATAAAAATTGGCATAAGTATTTAATATATGCTTTATAGGCAGATCGAATAACACAAAAAGCCTCCATTGGCACTTCTCCCTTTAATTTAGTTTATGGGAAAGAAGTGGTTCTTCCAACTCATCTAGCAATTCCTTCTTTGGCCTTAGTTCAATATATTGATGAAGCACCAACTTATTCCTTACAACTAAGACAACTGGAAATAATTAATCTAGAAGAACAATGAGAACAGGCAAAAATAACTCATGCTCATCACCAAGCATTAGTTAAATTTTCTTTTGATTCAAACATGATATCCAGAGAGGATTTTCAGGTCGGAGATCTAGTTTTAAAATGGGACAAGGCTCATGAGGAAAAGGGAAACATACGAAATTTCAACTAATGTGGCTTGGTCCTTTCCAAATCGCAGAGATCATAGGTCCATATAATTTTATGTTACAAGATTTAACAGGAAAAAGAGAGTCTTTACCTGTTAACGGAAAAATCCTCAAAAAATATTTTCCATAGGAGATCATTCTTCTATTTTTGTATATTAGTTTTCTTTATTTTCGTAATAAAACCAGTTGTTCATGGTTACATTTGGAATTCACGAAAAAGATACAAATTCTCTTTTAGATTTTGTTTTTTCACTTGTATAAATAGAATTCTTCTAAGAAATTGATCATTATTATTGAAAGATACAGTTAAAAGCTTTAGGCCTAGAAACGATACTAGTTTCAACTTTGAAAATTTTGATAAAAAGCAACTTTTAGTGAGAAATTGTTTTATATCAGACTAATGAAAAGTATCAATAACAAAATGAAGATTCTTTGTAAAAAATTTCTTTCCAAAAACTCTACCATTGTCGTCCAAAACTATCTTAAGGAAAAAATGACTTCCTCCCCACCTAGGAAATTACAATGTTCAGAGAATAATCCAATGATACACTTTAACTTAAAGAGTAAGAGGTCTCATCACGAGCCGACTTATCATGATCATAGATATTATAGCTTGCTGACTTTTCCAATACTGCATACCACAACAGGGCAATGACTTAAGATTGTTGCCATCAAAAGACAAGGGGTCTCATCACGAGCCATCTTGTTCAGCAAAGTTATAAATCAAGTGAATGGCACTATCATAAATTGGCTACCAAACCAAGACATTGTTCTTTAAGGATAAAAATAAAAATGAAAGCAATAAGTGTGGATATGGATTTCTCTTTGAAAATTATATATTTCTCTAAGTAGGATACAGGATCATTGCTGGGTAACAGGTAACCCTGTCGAGGCTATAAACGCTTGCTGGCAGCAGAGGCTCTACCTATGACAAATGAGAATATTTAAAACTAATTTACAGAGAAGCCTTTGTTTTTATCTTTATAAACCAAGTAGTGACTGATGTAGATACAAGGACTAGCTTGAGGAAGTAAACAGTCAAAGTTGAATATAGAAGAAACAAAATATCATTGATAGATAAAAGCATAATGTACTTTGTCTTTCTCTTATAAAGTTTGATTTTCTGAAAAATTTTCTATTTTGAAAGTTTAGAAAATTCAAAAGAATAGCAGAGATAAATGGTTCTTCCAAGTGAATCGCCAATTTTTTTGGCCAACAACAACTCCCCTTCTTATTTAAATAAGTGGGGACCCTTAGCAAAAATTTTAAAAATTAATTAGTGCTTGTATTTCCTTTTTTTCAATAAAACTTATTATCAAAAACTTAGGAGAATATTCTTTCTAAAAAACTTAAGTTTTATGATAAGATAGAATAAAAATCATTCTTTAAAATAAATATAGCATCGCAAAATGAATACCTCCTTACAAGCGAATTCTAAGATTGCGAGATCGTGATGCAGAACTACGCACTAAAAGAAAATTTATCGCATCGCATGCTTCAAATGTCGTATGTTATATTGAAAAACCTCAAATCACCAATATGCGATGGCACATATCGCAAATCGCATTTCGCAGAAAAACACATTAACGGATGTTTGTCATATGTTATGTTATTACGATTTTGCGATATTGCAATCCAGCGATATTCCGATTTGCCATCCAGTGATTTTACGATCCAGCGATATTGCGATTTGCGATTTTGCGATATTGCGAAGCAAATCGCAGATCGCTTTATCGCAGATCTTTAAGGCTCATTTTACAAAAAATATTTCCATAAATCGAGACCTGGTTATGCGCTTTAATGTTAATCAATGAATTGGTTGTCAATCATTAATGAAATATGGGTTCGTTCTGATCGAAGAGCTATTTCACGTAAGGTGGTATATTTTATACGTCTTCAGAATTTAAAACTTTCCTGTCACCTTTTTCCTATCATTATTCTTACTTAATTTGTACACTGCAGGAGCGAAGAACAGAGAACTATACAAAGCAGTATTCAAGGTATTATGGGAAATAAAGACAAAGCTCTGAGTTCTGAAGATAAAGAAATGACGCCCTTGTATACAGACACCGCCTGTAACAAAGACGCTGGTATTACTACTTGGGAGGGCATGTATAACCTACTTGAGGAAGAGAACCCCAGAGTAATGGAGGTTACATCTACTGCAGGCTCACATGGGTCTTCTGAAGCATCTATTACAAAGCTAGCCTGCTCATTCTTGCACCGGATAGCAGCGAGACCTAGAATTATTCCATACACAGACATGGTTAAATGGGTACTCGACAGTATTGATATTACGAACAGACAGTTTAAGACTCAGGGTCAAGAACTCATTGGCTCATTTACTCCACAAGATTTGAGACTCATGTATCATTTACCGGAGCCACAGGCAACTTATAACAAACAGTTCATGGAGAAGCTTGCCAAAAAAAATGAAAACCTGGTAGAATGCACCAAGGACTGGTCAAGGAGAGACGAACCACTAAAAAGGGATAAACATGGTATGTATAGTACTGGTTCTCTCACTTCTCCATATTGCTTTTCTGCTGCTATGCTCTGTAGGCTTTTTGGAAAGCCAGATATTAATAAGTTTTCATCTGAATGGCTACCATTATTGAATGCTGCTGTTAATGCTACTATTGTGGATTGGGCTAAGATATTATCTGACAACTTAGCCATGACTATTTTGAATTATCGGTCTAAAATAACTATTTCTCAGAGAATTTATCCCCCTTTTTACTTATCTTCTTATGTGATGGATTCAATCTGTTGTTTCTAAGTTTCCTTTAATGGGTTGGAAATGGACAACTCAAGATCCCCTACCCATTCATGTTTATCACAAAGAATTGTGGGATTCAAAGTTCATTCCCTATTTTTACAAGATTTTCCATGGAATCATGTTACCCCTGTACATAATGTTATATGATAAAGATGCTCCAAGGTTTTCTCCTGAAACAGAAGTAGACATACTTCCTGTTGCGAGATGGTTTGGAGAAGAATTTTTTACATATGTTAGAGTATTTGGAAGTTTTTCTTCCCCTCATGTTTTACCTTTTTATGTTCCTGATAAAATCATGGCCCGAGAAATTGCTTATCAAACTTGCGGAGAAGGAGGTTTGACTAAAGATTTGAAGGAAAAAAAGAAGGCTATCTGGCCACAATTTCCTATGGCCTGTGGGGAATTTTCACTATTTGATATTGGCCATGCATTCAAAGAAGTAAAAAATATTACATGTTTACATTTGTTCAAGTTTCCAAGAAGACCATTCGACCCCTATGATATTGTTAAAAATTTCACTACTGCAGTCAAGATAAGAGTGTTTTCTAAAGAGGATGATCTTTTTGATGATATGTTCCAAGAAAAAGGCACACTTAAATAGATTCTAAATTCGGCCCAAATACGGTTTCCTCCAGCAGAAATTCAAGAATTCAAAATATACAGGGAAAGGAGGTTAACTACTATCCCTTTGGATAAATTACGCTTGGAACCCGTAAGGGAACCAACTCCCAGTATCAGTCTCACTGGAAGTTCAAGTAGAGACATGTCTAAGTCAAAGTCCGAAAGAGAAACCTCTGAACACTCTGAGAAGTCTGACAATAACCATGATAAAAGTGAAGGGTCGGTAAGGGATACTACCTAGTAAAAGGAGCTTTCACAGCAATAGGTTTCAACCTCTCCACAGTTAAATCTTCCCCCTCTCATTATACATCAACCATCAGTCAGAACTGAGTTAGATAAGGAATGGGAGACATTCAACGATTTGATTAATATTGAAGGACAGAACACACAGACACCTATGAGTAATGTACAGACAACAAGAAATATAGTCACGGGAATAACTAGCAATGTCTCGGAAACGGAACATATTCCCATTACCCCATCCTCTGAACTCATGCTCAAAATAGAGGAAATTCCTCCTCTTGATGTATTTTATAGTCCACAACACAAGGCAGTGGTAAGAAGACAAAGGAAGAAAAGGAAATTGGAAAATGTGCTCTCTCATGATGCAGAATAATTAGATGTCTTATGGCAAGATCCTACTACTGATCCAACTGAAAACCTCACTAAATTATCTCAGATCACAGGGGCATATGCCTCTGCAGCCATTGATAAAGCATCTGAGGTATGGAAATTACTGAATGAGAAAGAATATCAAGTACAGGTCTTGCAACAACAGCTACAACAAGCCAACGTTAACAATGAAGCACAAAAACAACTTGAAAAATTACAACAAGACTTCCAAAAAATGCAGATAGGATATCAAAATAGCTTGGCTGAAAAAGAGAAATAGCTACCGGTTGTACAAGAGATGCACAAGAATGATCCCAAGATTACAGAATTCATCACAGAATCTATTTCCTTAAATGACCAACTACTGCAGCAACAGGAAATATTATGCCAAAGAATATTACAGTGGAATTCTTATTGTGAAGAAAGTGATAAAGTCACTAATCATGTCGTAGACTTACGACATGATTATGATTTAATTGATAAAAGAGTTACTGACTATTTAGCTTGGCAAGAAACAGAGCAAGGGAAAAGAGCAGGTGCACCAATAATCAATGACAATCACAAAGTAATTCTCTTTAATAAATGGGATGCACAAATCAGGAAAGCAGAGCAAGCAGCAGAAGGAGCAGCCACAACAACAAGCAATATTATTGATTGCATAAATGAAAATTTGCACAATGCAAATCTGATCTCAGAAACTACTCTAGGATACCTACCGAAAGCGCAGCAACTACAAATAGACTGGAGACAAAAGGCTCAAGAAAAGGTAGAATCGATTAAAAGATTAACAAAGTTAAATTGGGATTCTTACTGGGCGTGTCTGGTAAAACCACACAGCCAGTGCATGACTCTCAAGTGTATCATCAATTCTGCCGAGAAGATAGCGCCAGCTCTTGCCAATTTCATTTTCACAGGACATTTAAAGTCTGAAGTCAGCCAACCTACTCTTCTCAAATCAATGCTGAACACTTGCAATTTCAAAGAACAGATTCACAAGTAGTTAGTTGTTAAGTTTTTTTTTTAGATTTAGTATTGGTTTTTCTTTATTTTTTGCCTAAAAAGAGGACGATCATTTAAACCGTATCCTACATTTTTGTAATAAATTATTTTTAGATTTAGTTAGTAGTATTTAAACCCTTCTCATGCATTTAGAGAAGGGTCTGAAAATTTGTCAAAAACTTGTCCTCAGAACATGCACTTTTGCACCCTCCGAGGAGGTTTTGATGAATGAATGGAACAGGATTTATTGATATCTGCATTTAATATCTACTACTGATGTTGCACTTTTGTACTCTTAGTGGATGTTGGATTAAGAAGAGATAAGTCATTATTGCTTGAAGCTCATGAGTAGAACTAGTTATAAATGGTACTTTTATCTCTTAACTATTTCTGCTTTTGTGTTAAAGTGATATTTATGTTCAGTTTTTAATGTATTAATGCTTGAATGCTTGAGTTATCATTTGACACTTTTTTACGGTGATAGCTATTTGTTTATGCTTAATATATAAATAGCTTATTATGCGATATGTTTTTCACAACTGTTTCGTCTAACTTTTTATACGAAGTGGTTTATCTTTATTGAATTCTTTTCTTATAATAGTTGAATGATATTTATTACCAATTGTTATTTGAAATCATTTTAGATCGCATAAGGAAAATATTACATCCCGAGTTAGTTTAGAATTAGATATTTCTGTTTAAATTAGAATACAATTTCATGTTATAGATTAGAATTAGAATAAAAGCATTTCACTTAGGAACTTTAGAAAGGAAATATCAATTCTCAACACACACATACATATATTGGGAAACTGGTCCCATTATCCCCAGTTGGACCCACTATACCAAACGGAAAAGGAGTTGCCAACCAAGGTCCAGACCGGGTGGGTATCCCCCTTGTTGTAGACCCAATTTTTGGGGCTTCAATAGGTTACTATTGGGAGAGTATGGGCAGAAATTTCTCCATACTTATCATGATATTTCAGGAGGGATGTATGGCACATTCATGGTGAAAAAAGGCTACCCTTCAACATTGAAGGATGAGGGGCTTCCAAATAGGAAGAATATTTCCCCACATAGCAGCATGATAGTGGATGAATTTGACATGTGGAATGTCAAGGAAGCGGATCATGGAGTGACAAGAGCCTTATCACTAGGGCCAACAATGCTATCACTTAGGAGTATGTTTCTATTGATGGAGTGTTACAAGGGGAGCATGCATCCTCTCTTGTTGCAGATTTTTATGGGAAGATTCTCATGGGAGGACTCATCCATGGACCTCACTTTCAGCCTACTCATTATGCATGGTAAGGAATATATTTCTGTACTTATTGATTATTTCATTGAGTATGTACACTTTCTCACCATGTATGTACAATGCATTGCTCCACAAGAGGGCAAGATTATTTATGTGCTTCATGGTCATGCTAGAACCAACCCCTATGATGGAGATAACCTTTCTCTACATGACCTTGGACAAGTGTGTTGTCATTCTCATTATACTCAGCTGATATATAATGCTATATACCACTTCATGGTAGATGTGAAAACATGCACAACTGTCATCTTGTTGAAAGACCACTTGCCACATGACGATCTAAAGCATCAGTTAGGAAGACTGCACTGTATCCACTTGAGAAACCATTGGTATCATCCAAAATTACACATAACCTTCAACATTTTTCTGATTTGGATGCCAAATGGTGATGATGTGCCATTCATTTTGAATGGGATGATTTGGGCCAGCATGATTCATGACATGGGAGAAAGGATCCTTGGAGATCTAATCTTCTTATTGCCACTTGATGGTAACCTTATTGCAGCCCAAGATCAGCATATGCTCTACACTTATCATAAGTGGAGATGAAGAAAGTGTGGGGTGGACAAATGTGTCTACCGTGTTTAGATTTTTAGCCCACCTACTTTGCAGGAGTTCAAGGTGGAGGAACATTTTCAGGAGTTGCCATGTTGGGAGGTGACTCATTTTGTATGGATGATTGCTTGGGGATGGAGGATCCACATGGGAAGGATGTTTCCCAATACATTTCAGACTCCATGCCTTGAGAGGACCTCTAGAAAGCACCTTATTTCATTCTTGAGTAATTTACTTATTCATGATGATATTTCCTTTCTTAAGTACTTTACTTATTCATGATGATATTCTCCTTTCTTCAACTATTTAGTTGAGATTGTTGTGCTGCTTAGCACAAGGTATTCCTGTTTAGGAATTCCTTCTCCTTTTTTGAGAGGCCTCTTGAAGGAGTTTGTACTAATTTTCCTCACATCTAGGCTTGAGGCAAAGCATCCTCCTTCAGCTACAACATTATTTCTGTAGCAGTATAACGTTGTGTTGCAGGGTGTTGCAGTGAGGGTTCATAACACCACTTCCTGCACTCATTTTTCAAAGGAGGGAGCTTCCATTCCTTTGAGAGATTAGTAAGGAAGGCTCAGGAGAAGATTTACATATCTTGGCACTTGGGAAAATTTCTTCCATTAGCTACAGCGCAGTCCCTTGCAGGAACTGCGTCATTTCTTGCAGTGTTGCAGTGAGCGGGTCAATCCCCTCAATCTTGAGTTGCTTTCTCAAGGAAAAGGCCAACCTTTCTCCCGAAAAGTTTGTAAGAAGGATCCTCCTTTACTTCTTATATCATTCTGCTATATATATGCATAGCTTCAGTTGGATTGTTTCCCTTTTAGATCCAGATCTGCAGATCCAACATTTTGTATTTGTGCTTTCATGAAACCCTTGTCGGGTTATCGTCTTGATGTGTAAAAGGGGGTAGATCCCTATTTTTCTTCATTTTTTGAGAAATAAAACTCATGATCTAATATTTTCAGCATATTTTATCAGAAACCCTCTTTAAAATATGTTGTGCATGCTTCAGGAAATTTCTATTTAGTTAAGTCATGGGATTTCAATGTTTTTGAGCCATATCACGACTGGGAGATCTGTTTAAACAAGTAAAGGAGATTTTTTTTGAATATTTTCTGGGTGTGAGTCCCATATTACTTAATCTAAGGGATCACAATGTTATTTATCCCTAATATAACACAATTTCCTGAATATAACGTTTTTATGGTCACAATTGCTGCTTTTCCCCACATTGGGAGCATATAGTGGGACATATTTTTCTACTGCAACATTAATTTGATGGCTATGTGTTCCTCAACACATTTTATGAGTTAATTTCTCCCTACTACTCTAGCATTGTGCTTATGCATTGCTGCATTCCCATTTTGGGATATTACAGATATCTACATTAAGTGAACTCTCTTTTCCAATACAGCCAATCAAGTAAGTGACTACATGATTGATTTTCATTCAGCCCTTTAGGTATGCTGAAAAAGAAAAAAATTCACTCCCATCTCACTTTCTTTTGAACAACAGTGCTCAAGATTGATTTCTTCAATAGTTAAAAGGGGAGGAATTTTCCTTTTTCCTTGGATAGAATTGTGATGTTTCTCTCCCTTTTGTTCTCCACTCTCATAGCTGATTTGTATTTTATGATCACTATATTTGAGTTGTTGAAGATGACTTTCTTTGTCCCAAAAACTAGTTACTAATTTTTCTGTAGTGTTAGCTTGAGTCTGGAGGACGTAATCATCATCATATTTATCATACTTGGGTAGCTTATTCACAGAATGAATGTTATCCAATATGCATACTAGATCAACAGATTTCTCCACCATATGTTGACCTATAAGTTTATTTTCTGATCTATGGTATTTGGGATTAAAAGGAGAGTATTTATGGCCAATGGCTTCTTCTTTTCCTGGGATTGAAACACAATGGTTTTCTTTCTCTTGTGTTTGATTATGAGGCTGAATGTATTCTTGAGCCTCACACAAAAGAACAAATGAATCATCCTTGGTATATTCTGATGGATTTTCTTTTACTTCCTGATTACTTTCATTCTCAATCAACTTCTCTTGGTTGTCATGACAATTAACTTGGATATGAAATGCATGAATTTCCTCTAATAGATCTTCAGGATGCCAATTTCCCAAATCTTCATCAATGTTTACAAGGTGTTGTATGAGATGCTCAGATTGATCACAAAAATTTTCAGCTAATGATAAATATGAACAATTCTCTTTCTAATTCTCATAAAATACCTTGTGGAAATCCTTTAAAGAAAAAAAAACTACCAGGTTTCAACCCTTCATACCATTCCCTTGCTTGCCCTTCTAATGTCCCCATGAATATTTTCATGAGGCAGTCTTCATACCATTCAACTTTTAACCTCCATGTATGTATATGAAATTTGATGAGATGTAACAAGGGGTCATAAAAAGTTTCATCTTGAAACATAGCCAAGTTTTTGTCCCAATTTATCTGAGGCGTTTTGTGTGGGAATATAGGGACGTGATCTCTGTTCATTGGAGCATACCTACGTTGTATTCTTGGATTCATATTTTTCAATCAGTCAGAGGAAAGGGCTATTGCATATTTATAACTAGTTTGGAGTCTTCTACCAGTGGATTCTTTAGGTTTATTGAGAGTTGTGGAGTCGCTAGGTGGAAGATCTCAACTTTGTTGTCCACCATCAGCAACCAGATATTCAACAAGTCTGTAAGGTTTTCAGGTAGGGAACTTTCTTCATGGGTAGGTCTGCTAACAGTTGAGTTTTTATATCTAGGAGACTTCTTAATGATGCTTTTAGGATTTTCAACTGCTGCATGAGGGTTTGGTTCAGGATGGGATCTAGTGCAAATTTTTCTAGAAGCCAAAATTGGGACCTAATAGATCAGAAAAGGTTGAGGGTTTATAACATTTTTGAAAGATAGACCTAATCTATAAGAATAATGAATTCACATAGTATGTGACTGGACTTTATATTGTTAGGACTAATTAATACATTCTCAGGGGAGTCTGTGAGAAAGAGTGGGGTCAACAGGGCTACTAAAGACCAGTGGAGTCACTAGGTGGATGATGCTTACTATTTTAAGGATGTACTTGTTGTCCACCATCAACAACTAAATACTAATCTAAGGATGTTTTTTGGTTTTCTGAGTTCTTTATGTAGCACTAATATTTTCAATGAGTGTTCTCTAGCATGGTCACCATGGTGCTAGAATGATGAATCAACCAGATATCACTCTTGGCTAACACTTGATTTATCTAATTTTTGACAGGGGATTTGTGAGTTCTTAAGGAATGTTTAAGCTTGTTACTTACTCAGCTCCCTAGCGGAGTCGCCATTATGTTAGGTCCTTGTAATTTGTCAGATTTTCAAGACCAAATGTACAAGGGTAACATCGAACCAACTTTGGAGCCCTAGGACCTAACCTTCCTAGACTTAGAGAGGGCTCTCTCTATATTTGTATAAAATATGTAAAGTTGATTTATTTTACGGTTTTGATTTTAGGCTAGTTATAATGATAGCGTTTGTTTGTTTGTTTTGTTTGGTTGGGTTGCTTGTCAAGCAAAAAAGATAGAGTGAGAGAGATTCAGACCATTGGGCTATGGAGTCTGAAAAAGGTCTTGAAAAGTACTACAATAAGTCAAGGGTATTTCATAGGGCAAGTTTAAAAAAGCCAAATGGATCTTAATAGCTTAAGTGAGTGAAATGAAAATCAAATGGTGAATTTAGTAGGTTTAAAGGGCAGTTAAGAATCCTTTAACATAAGCTATAACAATAAGAGTTTATAAGAGTACTATGCATCAAGAAAGAATCAAAGGACAGGGCGCACCATAAACTTCTTTGACCTAACTCTATCAAGTAAACTTTAAAACAACTATCCAACAAACCCTAGAGAGCAGGGAACTCCTAACATCTCTAGCTATCTACCTTCAGAGAAAGAAAACATCCAAGATAATACATAAGTAATGATCAAAGAGTAGGGAACTCATAAATTCATTAATAAAACTATAAGACCTTCAAAGTAACCATTTCATGATAGACTAAAGGACAGGGCAAACCATAAACTTCTTTAGCCTAAACCCTAATATGCAAACTTCAAAGAAAAGCCTAGAAAACAATGATTTAAGCTACACCAAAAGATAGGGCATACCATAAAATTCTTTGGCTTGACTCTATTTAATAATTTTGAAGACAAAAAAGCTAATTGGAATTAAAGAGCAATGAAGAATTATTCAATCAGTCCTTGCAGAGGAAAACATTTAAGCAATAGAAGCAGACAGACCTAAGGTGCCTCTAACAACATGTCTTAGCCTCAAATTTATGTTCTAATGCAAGAGAAAATATGAAAAATATGTAAAAATAAGGAAACAAATACTATATTAGAAACAAATCAACATTCAACAAAGTTTAGGAATCCTATTAAAGTGCTTGCTCCATGGAATTCAATCCAAAACAGTCATAAAGCTTCAAATCCAATTTCTTCAAAACTCCAAGTCTATGTATTCATCTCCATGAAACAACCAAATACCAACCAATAAGAAACATGAGGCCTCCATGAAGTATTTAACTTGAAAATGAGGAGGTGGAAACCATAGATAGGGTTTCTAGAAGTCATTAATTACACATAAATGTCATTTTGTCCTATGAGACCATACAAGGCCCAAGGCACAAATATCCTAACTTAATAAATGCAAAAATAAATTCTAACATAACTCGTCATCTAACTTTGGAGATATTTGCCTATTAAGCCTTAAAAATATCTTTTTCATTTACTCATTTTATGCTTTTTTACTTTCTTCCAAGGGTGCAACGTCACTGGCTGAGGGCTCAGCACCAAGGCCAAGGGCGCAACGCCAAAACTGGAAAAATTGGTCATTTCCAGCTGAGATTTGGAGGCCTTCCTAGTGTCCAAATGAGCTCCTTAATAGCTCATTAGAAATCATATCCTGTCTAGTTTCAAAATATGCCTTTAGTTTCCATTTTGGTGCCAATTTTCTTGGTCAAAAACACATTCTCCCAAGACTGCTCAGGGTGTAGCGCTAGTGCTAAAAATAGGGCAGAAAGGTGATTTTTGCTTGTTTTTGGCACTTTTGGAGGACGAGTTTTGCTCCAAATGACCTGAAACTTTTTGTGGGTGATCTCCTTGACATTATGAACACAAAAATGCAAAGTTTTCCTCTACACTGCGTGTTTGACCCTTCAAAACAATAAAAAACGCAAAATCTTCAAAAATGTGCCAAAATTTGGATTTGTCTTGCTAATCATGTTTGGGATGCTTGTAGGGATGCATCGGCAAGAATGTCAAGTTTTTCTTTGTATTTTGCCTCTTTTAGGAATTTAATATTTGCAAGGGGTCTTTTGAGCTTGGCCCTTGCAATCTTATTTCTTAAGGCATAATGCCTTGCCATCTTCTTTTGCATGTCAAGGTCTCTCTCGACCTTCTCCAACTGACCTTCTAAGTGCACATTTGCTCTCTCTAGCCAAGTTTCCGGATCATATCTTATCTCCATGGCAAGCAAATCACTTGGAGTGAGTTTCTCTGCCAGTGATGTCTCTTGTTCTCTCTCCTTGGCTAAGGCCTTATTCAAGCCAATTGTCCTTGGCCTCCTTCTAGGAAGTTGTTATTCCTTTTCTTCATCCTCATCAAAAGTGCCCAAGGCATCATCTAGCTTTGTCTTGGCTTTTCTAGCCTCTTTTCGAGCTCTGATAGCTTTGACCTCACATATGGCTTTCTCTGTCTCCAGCTGCATGTTTTCAACCTCAAGGAAGTTTATTACATTCTTAGCCCTTCCAAGATTGGCTTGTAGATCCCTAATCTAGGCATCTTTTCTCTTGAGCAGCATGTTAGTGATCCTCTCCTCATTTTCATCATCATTGCCAAGGTGAATAAGTTGAAAATCTTGTTCAGTCTCATGCTTGTCTTTTTCTTCTTCATCAATGACCTTTTCCTTACCTTTGTCAAGCTTCTTGGTTGATGTAGAGGGCATGATCCCTTGCCTCTTAAGGGAAACAAACACATGCCCATTTCCCCTCTGGTAGGTCAAAGGAAAAGGCTCAATGTTACTCATCTCAGTGCCATCTGTCTGACTTCCATCATTACTGCCATCATCACTGCCATCATCATTAGTATTATCACTGCTTTCTTCTTCACTGATTTCTTCCTCATTTCCTTCTTCACTGTTATGTGCCTCACTACCCTCACTGCTCTTTTCTTCACTAATTGATTTCTCATTGTTTTCTTCCCTATTGTCATCTCCCTTGCTGTTTGATGCACTAGTACCATGAGATGATGGTGAGGGATTGTGAGAAAGTGATGAAGGAGGGTCATCATGATGTGAAGGACTGTGAGTGGATGGTGAGGTGGAAGAGTCATCATGAGGTGAGGGAATGTGGGTGGATGGAGGAATGGGAGGATGAGAAGATGAAGGGACATCTTGATGTTGATGGGCTTATGGAGAAGTAAACACCTCATTGGCAATGAAGGTCTCCCATGGAATACCTTTCTGCTGTAATTGGTGCATAACAACCATCTTGATCAGAGAATGATGGAAAAGGCTTTGCATCTGCTGAGGATAGTCTCTCTTTTGTACAATATAGGACATTTTGTCAATGCTTCTATAGAGGTAATAGGGTATGTGCAGCATCCTCACTCTAGTAAAGTGCATAAGCAACCTGATGTGGTAGGAGTAAATCTGGCAGAACCTTCCCTCACATGTAAAACACTTCATAATGATCCTCATCATAGGTGCATATATATCAAGAAAATGTGAGAAAGGAAAGATGGATTTGTTGTGGTCTTTTTATCTAGGCTTTAGGTAGGGTTCAAAGTAGCTCATGTATAGGTTTGCATGCTTGAACCATTTCTCACCCACACTTGGTATCCCAGTGGCATTGGCAATAACATCTATAGATAACTCAAAGGTGACCCCTGCAAGGTTAACTTTTTTTTCATGCAAGTTAATGATAAAAAGTCTAGTTAGCTCAGGGTGGTTTTGCACCTACTGCACCTTTTCACAAAATTCAAAGCAACCTACATGTTTGAAACATGAAAAAGTGAGGGGACATTCCAATAGCTCCCTTGTGTTGAGGGGCTCAAATATATTGATCTTTCCTCCTTTGTGCTCATGCCTTCTTGGCATTTGAGCCTTTCCACCACAACCACTGTCCTCTCCTTCTGCTGACATGTTTAAAACTCTGTTTTTAAACACTAGGACTTAAATGTGAAATGAGATGAAGGGATAATGGAATGGCAGCCTTTGCAATGTAGGGGATGAATGAATGAGTGTTATGCCCTTCTTGGATAAATGGAAACCCTGAAACTAATGTAAGCACCCTTTTAAATCACTAATTTTCTTTACAAGAAGATGAAATAATGGTAAACAGTGATGTCAAGTTTAAGCCTTAGGGTTGCCTCTTAGGGTTTCAATTTCTTTTAATTAAATCATAAAAAATGCTTGAAGATGAGTTGAGGACATGTCCTTACCCCTACCAGTGCTTGAAGAACCCTTGGCAATGACTTGAAGAAATTTTGAGGTGGTTTGAGTGTTTGTAGGGCTTAGAAAGCCTTCCTTCCCAAGCGCGCAGCACCAGGCTGAGGGCGCAGCACTCAATCCCAGGCGCGCAACACCCAATCTCAGGCGCGCAATGCCAAAGGTTTTCTTCAATGGGCCTGTCGGGTAAGGACGCAATGCCTTCCCCAGCATGTAACACTCAGTTCTAGGCGCGTAGTGCCTTAGTAATTTGTATAGAATATTTTTGTCAAGGGCGCAGCGCTCGATTCCAAGTGCGCAACACCAAAAAAAATTATCCAAATTTGACTTGGAAACTCCAAAAATATTCACTCCTGAATGCTCTGATGTTTTTGCAAGGAAGCAATGATTTGTTTGAAGTGTTAGATGGGCTTTTATAGGCTCATGAAACTTTGATTTAATCTTTGAAACCCACTTTCTAAATTTTACAAGTCTTTTTCTTTTTCCCTGATGTCTTTTAACACTTTTGTTAGTAGGTGACTGAAATCATTTGAGGTGGCGCTTCCTTTTTCTTCTTGAGGCATGATGAATTCATTTTTGACAACCTTAGGATTTTTACACAGTAGCAACATCTTCAAAACCTCTGTGGTTTCCATTATGAAGTTCAACATCAACTTTTCACCTTTTCTCATTAACCTTTTCACACTGTTTGCATACAGGTGACTGAAGTGATGAATTTGACTTTTCCCTTTTCTTGTTGAGGCATGACTCGCTCATTTTGACAAGTTTTGGATCTGATCACACAGTGGCATCTTCAAAACCTTCCTTTACTTGCACCATGAAGTTCAACTCATCATTTCACCTTATGTGGCCACTTTCCAAAAACCCTGGGTATCTGGAGTGCTTTAAGATAATCATCAGTGTTGTCTTCTAAATTCTCTATAGCCCTTTCATGTTCATAGACTTCTATCCAGTTCACCTCACCTTTTTCCCTATTTCATCAATCTTCTCTGGTATACTTTCTTCATGCTTGGCTTGTTGTGCCTCCTCCATGGTCATTTCTGCAATTGATCACTTTTTTGGCACTCAGCTAGACCATTAAGCTCAAAACCCTAATTATCTACAAGAACAAGTGTTTCCTCTCTCCCTTGCTGCAAGTTGTCTTCATTCAGGAGTAGACCACTTACCTTACTAGTAATTTCTACTGATAGACCTTCCAGCACTCCTGCAGAAGTGTGAAGGTTTGCATTTACCTCTTGTAGACTTTAAATTGATAAGGTATTATTCTTTGGGAACATTCAGATCTTTCTTGAATAACCATGTATTAACATTCTATTACATTTCAACCTGATTCTAGAAAAATAAAGATAGTGTTTGAAACACCAATGATGACCTTAAAACATGTGAAACCCTAATTACCTAGTGGGAGGGTCCTTTGACATGTTCTTTGACTGAAAATTGGCTTGGAGGCTTCAAGTGAAAAATAAAGTATTGTCAAAGGTGTTGTATTGAAGATCCAAAATCCAATGTACTTGGTTTATCTAAAGAGCCTACAGAGATAGTTTTGAGACCACCAATGCTTGAGGAAGCTGGGGAACATGGGAATGAGTTGGCTATAAGAAAACCCTAAAAGGAAAATAGAGTTTATGGAAAGGGGATAAATAGGCCAAATGAGGTTATAGTCAGGGAAGGAGGGTAAAAATGAGAGGTATAAGCTTATGAAGAGTTTGTAGGGGTGACAGGGTGGCCATGAAATGGAAAACTGATATAATAGTGAAAAAAACTTCTATGAGGATAATGAAGGCAGTGATATTTCTGAAATCCACAATATTCAAGGAATGTTGTTTTTAGAAATCTATAAACACATTTTAGTCATCCAAAGATAATGAAAAATATCGATGACTAACATTAAGAACTTTGCAGATCGTCTTCTTGTGTAATGCCCGCCGCATACACCTTCATGAAACTCGGCCATAACCTCGTCCACCTCCTGCTCTGTTAGACATAATAGAAAAATTCAGGATGGATCCCTCCAATACAAACATCCATTCGCCACAACATAATTTTGCGACCTTAATCTCACGATGCGTTACTTAGCCTTGTCGAAGCTAGGATGACACCTTAGAGTAAGAAGGTATTCCACCACGTCCTTATACCATGGAGACATAAGGTATTTTACATGCATTCTTTGCGTTGAGGTTATTATTCTAGGCTATACTTTTGTACCTTCCGGTACCTCCCCCCCTTCCATGGATATATTTATACCCAAGGCCTAGCAGTTGGATTCTGATAAGATTTTAGCCAACCCCTGTCCTTTAATGATTTTAGTGGGTTTGATCTCCAACTCATATTCCTGGATCTTGGTGATCCACTTGCCCTTCTTCCCTTCACCGTCTCCCTATATTAAAATTTCCTTCACTACTGTTGCGGGGACATAGGAAGTTATGGCCGACTGCAATACATATATACGAAAAGCCTTTAGTGATTTGACTAGGGCATAGGCCTTCTTTTCAATAATATTATACTTTAATTCTGAGTCTCGTAGGACTTGACTAAAAAATGTGATAGGTTGTTCATGCTTGTCTTCATTCTTCTGTAACAACACTACAGCTACTGTGTGAGGGGAGGTGAAAGAGAAGATCATGAAAGGCTTGGTATATTTAGGACTTGCCAGTACTAGAGCTTTGGCAAAAGCCTATTTGATTTTGTCGAAAGAGGCCCTTGATTGTGGGGTCCACTTTACTTCGTTATTTTTCTTGAGAATCTCAGTAATATGTCGGAAGATATCGACATAATTGGGAATGAACCTTCTCAGGAAGTTTATTCTCCCCAAGAATACTTGGATTTCCTTTTTATTCCGTGGGAGGGAAATGTCGTTGATCACCTCTACCCTTTTTGGGTCAATTTTCACTCTCTCCTTAGTTACTGTGTGCCCGAGCAGCTTTCTTTCCTCCAGGGCAAACATGGACTTTTGGGGGTTCAAATACAGTCCGTACCTGCGACACTTCTCAAAGGTCCAATGAATATGTTCAATGTTCTCAACATTACTCTTCGAGAACACAGTGATATCGTCCAGATAAAACACTACGAAGTTATCTTGCTCTCCTACGAAAGCAATATCCATTGCATGTTGGAAAGTGGCACCAACATTGATTAGACCAAATGACACCCGGGCATACATGAAGGTTCCCCATGGTGTGATGAATGTTGTTTTCTTCTGATATTCAGGGAGGAATTCCACCTAATTATATCCTGAGAAGCCATCCATCATAGACATTCAGGAGGATCCCACCACCTTTTGCAAAATATGATCCATCTTCGGGAGAGGGTAATTGCTTTTAAGTGAAGACCTGTTGAGATTTTGGAAGTACACGTACAATCTTATTTCTCCATTATTTTTCCTCATCGGGACAAGGTTGGCCACCCAATCCAAATATCTCAGGGGAACAATGATTTTAACCCATAGTAGCTTTTTGATCTCTTTTTCAATTGTTGGGAGCAGCAATGGATAGATTTGCCTTAGTTTTTGCTTATGAGGCTTGGCATCTCCTTTGAGAGCTATTTTGTGTTGTATGACATCAATGTCAAAAGTCTTCAAATCATGGTATGACCAGGTGAAGACATATTTATATGCTTGGAAAATCTGGATATATTGGACCTAATACTCTTCAGGAACTCCCCTGGACAACTTCACCACCTTCGGGTCTTCCTCCATCTTGATATTTATATCATTGAAATGCTCATCCTAGGTCATATTACTGGGGTTGATCAGGATGCCATTTTTATCGAAAAGTCTCTCCAATGGCACGAGGCCTCTGGGAATGATGTTCCCCTTTATTTTCAAAATGCGGTGTCCGGCCAATGTCTCCTCCCATTTGGTCTGTGGCTGGTCACTGAGCTCTTCATCCATTGAATCAATCATCAAATTGGAGAATTTTCCAACCATTTCCATGAAACGCTTAACTTTTTCTTCATCCTTGAATACCTACCAGTGCTTCAAATTATCTGGGATGGAGGGGCGATATCGTACCTCAACCTCATACCTGAGCAGAGGATTCTGTGGTGGGCGGAAATTACTGGCTGCAACAGTGAGTGAGTCGGCCATCCGATTCTTATCTCTCGGCATGAACTGTATGTTAAAAGGCAAGAAGAAGTTTTCCACCAGGTCCCATACCTCATTTCTATAGGCTCTGATCCATGGATGTTTAGCTTGGCACTAATTTCTGACTTGTCTTACTACTAGTTCTGAGTCCCTAAAAACATTCAGGTTCTGAATGTTCAAATTATGTGTTGTATGTATTCCTAGTAGTGGGGCTTCATATTCGGCCACGTTGTTTGTGTCTTTTTACTCTAGTTTGAAAGAGAGAGGGATGAAACGTCCTTCAGTTGAGATCAAGAGCACCCGGCTATGTTCCCTTCTCACGAATTGGCCCCGTCAAAATGCAGAGTATAGATCTTGTCCTCGTCTTTACTCATGGGATCCTTCTGTTTTAGAGGTCGTACTTTAGCTTCCTGCAGGAAATCTTCATCCTCTTCAAACATGAGACAAGAAAATTCTCCCTCCTTACCATATACCGGGGAGTTCGTCGAACCATCATCTTTGGTAACCATCTTCATGAACCTGGACTCATGGTATAACCTCCTTTCCTCCCCTCCAAATATTGGAATATTAGCATAGGTGAGATCCAACTTAATTGACCCGCTAATCTTTGAACCCCAAGATCTATACAACAACATTCCGGATCGGGTTGGGATATCAGCTACCACGATATACATCACCATTCTCTTAGCTGGGATTTCAGCCAGATTTACCACCAGATATTTTGTCATGCCCAAGCACTTTACCTTCTTGGAATCAAACAAATACAGATCGTTATATGTTCAGGTAATCTACAGCCCCAAATACTCCATGACAAATAGCGACAGTAGATTGTATGAAACCCCAGAATCTAGCATTTAGTTGTGTAGTAGTAGGTCATGAATAACCAGAGACACATAGAATGGGGGAGTTGTTGAGTCTAACTCTTTTACATGAGGGCCAAAGACAACCATGGGTCTTTCCTCCTGGAGATTGATACTGTCAGGGAGGGGACCTACGCCATGGGGGAGCATGAATTGAGATACTTGAGATTTATATGAAGGTTTCTTTAAGAGTTTTACTAGAGGAACTAGGATTTTGACCTTTTCTAACTCTTTCTGGAGGTTAAATATTGCATATTTCTTTTCTGTAATGAATTCCTTAGGTTGCTCTTTAGGGTGGATGGGTAAGTTTGACACTGCAGCAGAAGCCTTGTGATTTGCAGGAGGATTGGAAACTGGCTTTGTGGAGGAAGAGGTAGTGAATTTATGGTGTACAGGCTCTTCTATGGGTTTTTAACCTTGTTGGCAGAATTTGGATGTGTTTTCTCTTTTGGTGTGGACTCTTCATCTTTCTCTTGTACTTGGGTCGTCTTTCTAGAGAATTTGAGGTCATATTTCTTATGGATCCAAGCTTGCATAAAGTCCACAAATTGCCTACAATAATCATCAATATCTCAATCTTCTGGGGAAAATTCTTTCTCTTTTAACTCCTCTTGTTGAGTAAGCTCCCCTTCTTCATCTTCTGAGTAAGCAAGGAATTGATCTTCCTAACAGTCAGGAGATTCCTCAGTTTGTCCTTCCACTTTCCCTTCTAAATATAGAGGAGGTTGGATGTGATCTTGTTGCTCCTTCCATTCCTGCTATAATACTTGTAGATGTGGTTTCTGATACTTATGACTGAAACCTCGATTAGGGGCCATCTAGTTGGGTCAAGGAGAGGAATTCTTAGCCTCTAATTTGAGCTTCTCTAGCTTATTGGAGAGGTTCTTGATCATCTTGCTTATCTCTTCCATCTTATACTCTGATGATTCTCTTTACTGATTAGAGGTAGAAGCCTCCTCCTTACCCCTTCTTCGGGCCTCATGCTCTATTCTTCCTTTGAATTTTCCTGTAGAAGAAAACTTTGCTTCTACCTCTATAGCATTAGTCTGGATCTGATCTAGGGATGCATATTTTCTCTCTCTTAAGGTGAATCCAAACTCAAGCTCAAAAACTCCGACAAAAACCCTTTTGGCTACTGCTTGAGGAGGCTTTATTTCAATAGGTAGATTATTGTACATATTATTGAACCTTTTTATAAACTCGGTTACATCTTCATTGTTTTTCTTCTTCAGGGCATTGAACTCTATGAGGATGTAATCGAGGTCCCTTGTTGGAACGGGGCTCCCTAAGCTGCGAATTTTGTATATTTTTGTGTTAATTAGTCTAACGTAGGGGTTTGGGGTGGGTCAAAACCCCCAAACATGTTGTAATGGGTCAAAGGGTAGGCCTAGAGTCTGCAAACCACGATTTTCGAACCACAGGATCATGTAGGCTAAGTTGATATAAATAGATGGATAGTTTGAGTCTAGAGCTACACATGAATTAAGACTGATTCTACGTGTGAATTGTTAGATTGGTTTTGGGTTGTTTTGGGTAAGGACTGTTGATGGTTGTGTGTACGAAGATCCTTAGTCCTGTTGTGTGTAGACCCCGCTAGGTTGTGTATGCAGGCTAGTTTTGGTTGTAAGTGGATCTGAATTTTAATGAATGTGAAGTATTTTTGAAGTATCTTTGTGCTATCTGGATCTGTTGTGTGAATGCGAATCTATGGTATCTATTTAAGCTGCGAATACATCTGTGCTACCTGTTGTACTGTGAATGTATCTGTGTGTTTGCATGAGTATATCTCTGATTAATTATTAGCTACGATTATAATTTCTTTGTGATTGTTGGGGTTCCCATGTTTGGCCAGATTGGCAAGACCAAAAGATGAGACAACATCAGAACCACTTTTGGGCCCTAGGATCTAGCCCTCCTGGACCCGGAGAGGGATCTCTCCAATAAAGAAAAGAATGATGTATCTTTGAGAGCTCAAAATGAGATGTTAGGCTAGTTATGAAGCACAGAGGGGGGTTTCAAATGATTTGGTTGGTTGGTTGCTGGGTTGGTTAGGAGATCATAAACTACGAAGGTAATGGGAGAAAGGAACAAGGCAGCAGGATATTTCAGCAAAGGAGATAGGCCAAGAAAGTGCCATCCATTGGGCTATGGAGTCATGAAAGGAAATTACATGCAACAACTAGCCAAGGCTTCCACAGGGCAAGTAATCTACACTAAAAGATCTTTCAGATTGATGATGGGATGGAACATTAAGGAGAGAAGGTGGAAGAAGGAAAGACCACCAAATTTCTGTCTATAGATCAGGTCAGAGGTCATTTAACTCCAGACCTGCTTGGACATACTCAGAGGCAGCTCTCAAAGAGGGACAAAGGGGCTGCTTATAGATCGGACCAGCGGTCATTTAACTCGAGGTCTGCTTTAGCAAATCCAAGGGGAAAACCAAGATAAGATTAACGAAGGGATATTAGAAAGGCCAGCTAGTCGCGCAAGGATCCTAGTGGATAGGGCTAACTCTAGTCCGCAGTGTTCCCAAACCTTCCAGCTTAAACCTCAACAAGAACATCTAAGAACTGATCCATCCAATTCATATATCAGAGAGCAGGCAATGACATCCACTACACTGGTTAAATTGACTAAAAGCAATCCTTAGATAACACATTTCAGAAGAGAAACATTAAAAGTAGGGAGAGCAGGAACATGGGGCACCTATCAAGGGTGAATCCTATGTTACACTTCTGTTTCCTACCAGAAGAACATGAAACAGTATGAAAATGTAAATAACAGAGTTAAGAAAGACATCACCAATAGTAATAGACCAGGATCCTATGAAATGTGCTTTGATTAATTGATGCAAAACCAGTCATGTACAATAAGCTCAATGGCTAATACAATCCAAACTTTCTCCTCCCAGCCTATTACATACAAACTACTCTGTAACTCCCTCCCAAGACTGTTCTAACAGTCAAACTGAATCCCTCTAACAGCAACGGCCGAACAACTGAGCAACAACAACCCTTTACAATGTGTTCTTCTGGATTCTTATAGGAAAAAACAGAGCAGAAGACGGTAGGTGAAGAATTAAATGAAGAATTAATGCTCAGAAGAGGAGGAAGGCCGCAACCCATTCTGCTTTAAATCTGTGCAATTACTTCTGGTACTCTGGTTGCAAAACTACTTCCATTCTCTATTACTGGACAAAATAGTGAGATAATGATGCTAGGGTATCCATATTGTGTAACAAATGCTCCCTGATGATGTAGGACTGCTGAAAGGGTGTAGATCTTCATTCGAGGCACAATGTAGACTGAAAAATGATGTGTACCGTGTCCTTTCATGGGAGAACGCTTTGCTGATATGGAAAACCTGATAATATTATCTCTCTGTGCATAGGACCATCCAAGATATCCACGGGGTCTTCCAAATTGTACTTTTGCCTTCTAAAAGTCCCTGCAGAAGTCTCCTATTTCTTGCCTCGAGCTCTCTGCTGTTCCTGTGCTGTCTCTGTCTGTGAATTTCGAGCTTCAATGGCACCGGGGGGTTGGTAGAGTTTTAAAATCTGTCCTTTGATGAATTAATGGTGCAAGCAACCCTCCAGACGCTTCCTGTAACATTAAGCTCTGAATATAACCTCTACACTTGGTCTTCATTGATCCCTCCGTCACTGTGACAAAGATCGCGCATCATGGTGGTCATTTACTATTGAAAACCCTGCAACAACACGATATCTGTGAAGAAAACAATGGATGGGCAATGGATGATGTGGATGGATGGAGGAGATGGCCATGCAGGAGTAATGGAGGTGAAACTTGTAGAGGAAACGGTGAGAATCACTCTGGCGGGGGTTGACGGTCTGCAGAGCGAATATACGTGGAAAAAAAACGAAAACACATTAAAAAACATGAAACGAACCGATTATACGTAATGGAAAGGGCGCATGCATGGAGGGTGCACGTGGGGTGACGTGGCGTACGGTGAAGACACGTGGATGGATGGTGTGGAGGGCGGGGCGACGGTGGAATAGTCAACAGCGGGCAGACGGATCTGGACCGTTGATCGTGGCGGAGATCAACGGTGAAGGAAGACGGACGGCGGGCCATGGCGTGAGCTATCGCGCATGCAGCTTCATTAGACTTCATGCATCTTGAGCGGGCGATGGCCGTTGGATGGCCCGTCCCAGATCGGACGATCGATGATCATTTCGCTGGGCGCCCACGTCCGACAGATAATGCGCGGGGGATGACTTTAACGGGCGGGAACGGTGGTTTTAAAATCGTACAGGAGGACAGGTGGCGACAGGTGAGTGGAATCGCTGGCCTCCGGGGAAAAACCACCAAACGCGCGAGGGTGGTGCGGAATAAACCGACGGTTTGTGAATAGTGAAAGTGGGGAGTGGGACCACTGAGGCGGGCGAGCTCCACGCCGTTAGATCTAGAATAGATCGACGGTGGAAAACGTGCCCGAAGTGCTCTGGCTATGAACCATCTATCTGCGGATTTAAATGGACGGTGGAGATGGACTGCGGGGGGGCCAAGGTGTATGGGCACGAGAATTTGGAGTGACCCCCCGTAGTGAATAACAACTGTTCGATTGGGTTTTCCCACATCCCGAGGAGTCAACTGCGGGGGCTCCATGGTTTGACTCTACGGATGGAGAAGAGCCTCCACAGGGAAAAGCTTTGGTCACGGCATTAAGCTATATGGAGCGGAAAGGCGCGGGGCTAGCGGAGAAGGGGGCTTAGGCCTATTATAAGGTCAGGAGTGGGTTTTTAACCCATTTCTAATGTATTTTGAGGCCTAAGGAGGGTAACAATAGGGAGATGGATGGGGAATTTGGGAAAACGAAGGGTGTAAGGATTTTTAGAGGGGATATAGGGGGGGAAAACACTTTGACAGAAGGAGGAAAAGAGGGAAAAAGGGGACATTTTGCAGGGGTACAAGGGGAAAATGAAGGCTTTGAGCTAGGGAAACAACAGAGGGGATTTGTATAAGGCAAAGCACATAGAGACCTCAAGGATGATGTGTCTTCAAGGGAGATGCAATCCTTGAAGGTCTCCAAAATGACATACCCCCCAGCTTGCTTGTCAAGAATTTCATAAGGGGGGGCTAACAGTGATGGTATCTGGTAATTCGCACGTGGATGCAAATGTACTAATTAGATCTGATAATTGTGTTATGGTTATATGCTAATTATACTATTAAAAGGCTACGAAGAGGACTCATTCTGGGTAAACCTAGCAAGTTCTAATACATATCTGCCTCGAATTACCTTCTCTCTCTCAGGGTGTGGAAACTTGGTTCCAGCACCCTCCCATACTGCTTCGGGTGAGACCTTGGCATGCACAAGAAGGTCATTGCCAAAAGGGCCAATAGTATAGGGGTTTGTTGGCAAACCTTAACCTTCGAACCTAGGTGAGGACCCCTCAAGCCAAAAAATGGTTATGTTGCTGGGACTGGGATCATTTTAAGAGAGAGATCGGGTAATGCCCCGAGGTCATTGGAGACCTGAGCGGGTGGAAATTGAAGATTGGTTTGAAAGGAAGATTTAGGAATTTTTTGTAAAAGAGAATCACAGCATGAAGTTGACAGCTAATAAATGGAAGAACAAGTATATTTTCACCGAATTTTATGAAATATTCTTTGTAACCTTTGCACATGAGCTTCAGGAGTGGTTGGCAAGGCTCGTAGAGTTCGAAACGTGTTGGAAGGACGATCAGGTTACATAGTGGACGCTAGAATTGATTCAACAGTTGGAGAGGACTGATAATACAATCACCCGAATGCTATATCACTAGGTGGATAGTGTGATGGGAGGGTTTGTGATAAAATTCACAGTCGATCAGTTCGTATCCTATTCTGAAGCAAAGCGGAGGTTCTTCAAAGGTTTCCGAGGTAAGTCCTTGAAAACATTGCCTTTGTTGGTCAAAATATTATTGTGTGAAAAGGGTGTTTTGTGCAACCAAACTGAGTGAATGACCTCTGATCTGAACGAAAGTACAACACGAAGTGGTAAATACTACCGAACTAATCAAGAAGGAGATAGATCCATCTACAGTCCATTAAGAGAATTGGTTGCGCAAAGTCCTCCAGCTACACCGCCTTCAAGTCAGCATAAGAGTAAGATCTCACCCACACCTCTGCCTCTACCAGAAGATGATATGGCCACGCACATGAAGCTACCTACCCTTCAAGGGTGTAGGAGATGAAGATATGGACCGATTTTGGTTTGTAGCAGATTCAGTATGGACTGCACAGAATGTCGCTACTGACACAATAAAGAGAGCGCAACTATCACTCCCCTTTGAAGGAAGGGTCCTAGACTAGTATATGGGATATGTAGCCCAGCATGCAGATTCGAATATTCAAGAAGTCAAGAATTCCCTAGAACAACGGTTTCAGAATCCTAAGTCCTACTCTTAGATAGTGAATGATCTAAAGGATTTTAAACAAGGATCCTCTGAGTCTGTATGGGAGGATGATCAACAACTAAAGAAGGTAATTAGAAAGGGGGAATTTCTGTATAATGATAGACAGCACAAGGAATGGTTCATCGCTATGTTGTTGCCTCACCTACGTGGATCCATGGGTTAGTAAGTGATTGAGTCACAAGAAAAAGCCTTCGAAATTGCTATGAAGCTAGAAGTTGTGCTGAGATATGATACTCAGTTTGGGGTACGGCAGATCTAGGGGCAGCTCAAGGCAATGCACCTCGAGATCCAGAATCTACAGAAAGAGTGAGGAAAAGAGGCTAGCCCCAAAATATGGTGTATAAGATGCAGGGTGTCTGGCTACACCAAGGATAATTGTCCTCTATTAACAAACTACATGCAGGCTAGGGGGCCCAGCCCATTGCGTCCTAAAGAGGCTGCAGGACCAAGCGGTTCGATGTTGTGGTGCGTTGACTACTGTGTAGCGGGACTACATGATACCAACCACTATCCTCATCTTGGTGCTTATGTCCAAGATATGAAGCAACAATGGTTCCGATTTTTCTCATTTGTGGTACATGATGAACATAACTATCAGACCTATGATTTAATGATAAACAATGGAAACCTATACAAGGTGCAGGCTGACCCTTCTTCACCATGATCCCCCTCAGGCATAGGAGGCTCCCCAGCCATGGGAAAGGGAGGAGGAAGGGGTGGAAGCGTATGTTGGGGAAGAGGAAAACTGATATGTTACAACTGTGAAGTAGGGTACTTTGCGAGGGACTGTCCCAACCCTGGGAGACAATATTGCAGGTATTGTAGACAGCTAGA
This sequence comes from Pinus albicaulis, assembly GCA_034641835.2. NCBI lineage: Eukaryota > Viridiplantae > Streptophyta > Pinopsida > Pinales > Pinaceae > Pinus > Pinus albicaulis. The sequence goes on along the minus strand of JAXQQM020077678.1, from coordinate 46,399 downwards.
CCATGTGATTGAGGAATCTCCAATTCTGATAGCAAAAATGCAGGAAAAACAGTAGAAACCTACGCAGAATGTGAAAAGGGTTAAATCAAAACCATGTGATGAAGGACCAAGTATTAATGTCATAACGCGCATCGGCATGGCTACGAGAGGAGCTGAAGAGAAAGATGAAGCTGAACTGCTTATCCAGAAAGCAATTTCCAAATAGGAAAGCCTAGACCTACAGAAGGAAAAGGAAACCTTTGTCGCAGCTCGAAAATACTTTACTAAGGATGAGGCGCCTAGTTCAAAAGCTCCAGCAAACCTGAGAACAAATGATGAAGTTAAACCATTTCTACAATCCTATATGAAGATGCTACAGAACCAGAAGGCAGTAGAAAATCTACAAGCACTAATAGATAGTTGTGTAGAGAGAATTAACCCTCCCCCGGAAGTCAAGGATGTGCACAAAATATACAAGCATAAAAAACGCACTGGCCGGGAGATGCGACTAACAGCGCATATTGGTGACTATGAAATGGATCAGGTTATCCTAGACTTGGGGTCAAACGCGAACATAGTTCCCAACCAAACTTGGCAGCGGATGGGAGAGCCTGAGTTGGAATGGTCCACTATCTAGCTGTGCATGGATAATTAACAAAAGATCATACCATTGGTGAGGATGTAAAAAATTATGGTAGATATCGTAGGAGTTAAATTCCACACCGACTTTGAGGTAATTCAGGTTGTGGACGATGTGGACCTTGTTGGGGTTCCCATGTTTTGGCCAGGTTGACAAGACCAAAAGATGAGACAACATAGAACCACTTTCAGACCTTAGGATCTAGCCCTCTTAGGTCCAGAGAGGGATCTCTTAATAATAGTCAAAGGTTTTATGTCTTTGAAGCTCAAATGTTAAGGTTTTAGGCTAGTTATAGGCACAAGGTTTGTTTGCTTGATTGTTGGTTTGGTTGTTGGGAATCAGGAAAGAAGGGTCCAATATAAGACAAGGATGAGCAAAGAGGAAATTTAGGCAAAGGTAGATAACTCAGAGAACATCAAGGCCACTGGGCAATGGAGTCAAGAAAGGGTTTACTTGTGTTCAATGTGCAAGCTTTCAGTTGGGCTAGTTATCTAGAGCATTTGGATCTTAAAAGATGGTTGATGGAATGGAACATTAAGGAATGAAAATGAGTGAGGGGGAACCGGCCAATCCTGTCTATAGATTAGGTCAGAGGTCATTTAACTCCAGACCTACTTGGACAACATTAGAGGCAGGACAATGCATCTTAGAAAGGCTTAATGAAATGGAAAGATCCTAGTGAGGCAGAGACAGGGTTCTAGACCTCCCAGTGTTCTCAACTCATCCAACTAAATCCTAACAAGAACATCTAAACATAGATTTCATTAATTCATACATCATAGAGCAGGCAATAACATCCACTACACTGGTTAAACCAATTGAAATCAATATTCAGATACACGTATAAGCAGAAAACATAAAAGGCTGGGAGAGCAGCAACATAAGGTACCTATCAAGGGTAAATCTTATGCCAAAATTCTGATGCGAGCCTGTAGAAATAGAATGAAATGGAATCAAACACAGAGATAAGAAGACATCACCAGCTGCTTTAGATCAGGATCCAAAGAAATGTGCTTGTCATATTAAAAACAACACCAGTTAGGTACAACATTGCCCACATCTTGAACATTCAGTCTGAATACATCAAGTCTCGACCTATCTTACAATATTACACAGAGAACTTGTCTCAAGAGGAAAATGCTTGCATTTCTCTGATATCTCATCAACAACCTTTACAATGATTTCCTTTTGTGTTTTATAGCAGGGGATGAGCAAAAGATCGACTAAGGGGGTAGGTGAATGCTAAATGTAACGTTAAACACAAAAATGAATGTAGGGCCGAAACCCATTCTGTTTGAATGTTGGGTATTTAATCTCTGTCTCCTCTTTTGTGAAAGAGTGATCTCCTCCGGACGTGATCTTGAAAATTTTCGGCTGTAGTACCCTTGGTTCTTTGAACAAAAATAAAATAAACTACTGAGAGGTCTGTCATATATATGCTCTGCCAGTTTTGAACTGTTGTTAGGGTGGAAATTCCTTCAGGGACAGTGTGCATAGTAAAAACTGTATGGGCGCCCTGTACTTGATGAAGAAAAACATTCTGCTAATGAATAAATCCTGATGTTACCTTTTACTTATGCTCAGGACCTTCTGATTGATTCTTGAGGTCTTCAAACTGGCGCTTTGCCTCCTAAACCACTGATTCAAGGCTTGAGATCTTCATTGACGTGCTCCAATCTCTTTTCTTTCATTAAAACACCTTGCCACTCCATCTCTGTCCCTTCCCGGGTCCTTGCTCATAAATTTAGCTGTTGTAACTGATCTTCTTTGGATTTCGCTGTCCTTGTAGCAGAGACGCGCACCATGGCGGCCATTAGCTCTTAATAACCCTGAAAAACACACAAATAAGTTAATGAAATCATGAATGGGGTGGCAGGTGACGTGGAGGCGGAGAAAGGTCGTGCAGATGACGATGTGGAGGATAAAATCGTAGAAATAATGGAGGAATGTGCTCTGGTGGATGGTGATGCTCTGTAGAGCAAATAGATGTGGAAATTGTTAAAAACCGCGAAAAAGAACCAATATATGCGATGGAAACGAATACCGTACAGAGGGTGCACGTGGAGATGATGTGGCGAGACCGGGAGACAGTGGAATGGTCAACGGCAGTCGGAAAAATCTAGACCGTCGATCCCGGTGGGGATCAACGGTGGAGGATGACAGGCGGTGGGCCAGCAGGTGCGATGAACAGGGTTAAGCAGTGCGCAAGATAGATGAATGCCGACCGTTGGATGAGCATTTCGATATCTAACGGCTGTCGTGGATTTCGCTACGCGACCTGGATCGAAAGATAATGTGTGGGGGATGAGCGGTTTTGCCGTCGTACAAAGGACACGCGGCGGCAGCTGTATGGAATCGCTGGGTGCTCGGGGAAAACCACCCATCACACATAAGCGATGCGGAATAAACCAGCGGGTTTGGAATAGTGCACGGCGGGGTCCACTAGGCGGATGGAATGCGGACCGTCAGATCATCGTGTATTTGGACGACGATGGCCCAGCAAGGGAAAATGAACGCGGGAGACGTGGGCGCTGGGGATTTAATGACCGCCGTCCGATCTGCCAAGATCTACGGATGGAATTTCGCACGATAAACTCAGTGGACAGGCGACTTTGGAGTTGGCGAATGGTTCCAGGATCAGGCTATATGGGGGAAAAAGGAGAAGGGTTTAGCGGGGAAGGGGCCAGGACCCATATATGCGAAATTTATCATTTTAATTCGATTTTAATGCGTTTTCGGGCCCAAGGAAGGCAACGATAGGGAGGTGAAGTGGGGATCTAGGGAAACAAAGGGTGATAGTGGGATTTAAAGGGGGAATTTCGAGGGGATTTTAGAGGATTGACAGGGGAGAAATGGGGGAAACGAGGGGACTTTGACAAAGGGGAGTGAAAGGGGAAAAATGTGAAATTGGCAGGGGACAAGGGGTAATGTAGGCCTTTTGAGGAATGGACCAGCAAAGAGGATTTATGTTAGGCATAGCACAAAGAGACTTCAAGGAGGATGGGTTTTCAGGAAAAATTCATTCCTTGAAGGCTCCAAAACAACCTAGCCCCCAGCTTGCTTGTCAAGAATTTCAAAGGGGGGCTAACAGTGGCTCCACATGGGGGTGGCTTCTTCTTGAAGGAGTCAAGAAACCAGAAATAATCTTTGGAGTAGGCCAGATGCCTACTGCTTGGCACATCCCTTTCTTTGACCAGCTGCCACAATATGAATATGTTACATCAGCAGAAACATTTCTCCCAATCAAACTACCTACCCAAACTACAATCCTAGCATTTTTCTTCTTTAGAGTGCATTTGAGCTAGCAGACCCTTTACATTTTATTTTCAAAACAAAAACAACCTATTCTAAATCTACCCTTATTGCTCCATGAGACCAGATTAAACAGTTGGCCTCATATGCTTCTCTACCTAATCTAACATCTGTTGGGATTAAACTGTCCAACAGATTTCTTCTCCTACATTCTGAGGCAGGAAATTGAAAAACAGCCAAGCCAAAATTAGACTGTCTAACTTGCTCGAGCGAAGACTTGTAGACAACTGCAAACAAAACTATGAAGGCATGAAATCTGCAATTTTAAATATCCTTCTTTCTTTGTGACTCAGGTTTTGAGCATATTTGAGTCACCTCTTTTCTTTGATTTCAGCTCTGGTTTTGGGCATATTAGAGTTGATTCTTCTTTGTTCCTTGCTGGTCCAGATTTTGAGCATGTTAGGACCGGCTGTCTTCTCTTCTTTGGCTCAGGTTTTGAGTTTATTAGGGACAATATTTGTACTTCAGAGGTTCATGTTTTGAACATATCTGAACCTCCCCTTTCTTTCTGTTTTTTGGACCATTTTTCTTCTTTTTCTTAAACATGAAAACTGCGATGGTATGTACAATGGAAATGAAACTGGAAATGAAAATTAGCAGATGTAGTGTTTGAGCATCCTTCCATTGACAGGACCCCCAAATAGTTCTGTACCATCAAGCTCTTGTAGAAAAAACGCATTGGGGCCCACAGTGGCCTGGATGATGTATGGACCCTGCCAAAAACTATCAAAATTTCCATGTTTACCTTTGTCCTCTCTCCTTGAGTCCCATTTGAGAACCTTGTCACCAATCTTGAAATCAAAAACTTTGGCTCTTTTGTCAAAATGCCTCTTTATGTTTTCCTGAACTTTGACATATTTGTTGTAAACTTGCTCCCTTGTTTGCTGAAGGTGGATTGTTTCATTTATCCTTCTTATCATGCTGTCCTCTTCTGATTGGATTTCCTGGACAAGTTTGATTACTGGAACTCCAAGGCTGGTAGGAAATACTGCTTCTGTCCCATAGACTAGCTGGAATGGTGACATGCCAATGGATTTTTTTGTAGTAAGCTTGTCAGCCCACAAAGCATGTACCAACTTGTTGTGCCAAGATTTTTTGTTCTCTTCCAACAGATTTTTTTATGATGATCATTAGGATTTTGTTTGATGATTCAGCTAAGCCGTTACCTTGAGGGTAATAGGAAGTTGAATGACTGAGTGTTATTCCATACCTGTGACAAAAATCAACCATTTTCTTGGATCCAAAAGCAACAGCATTGTCAGTGATTATTTTTCTTGGACAGCCAAACCGAGAAAGGATGTAATCTTCTAGGAACCTAATGATGACAGAATCAGTGGCATTCCTAGTGGGTATGGCTTCAATCCATTTAGTGAAGTATTCTGTAGCAGTTAGGATCCATTTGTGTTGTTCTGAAGAGGCTGGATGAATTTCCCCTATAAATTCTAGACCCCATTGCAGAAAGGGACCTTCAACAGTGATGGGTTGTAGGGGGGAGGGGAGGAGCTTTCTTCTGCCTTCAAAGATATGAAATTTGTGGCAGGTAAGGACCGTTTTATGGAAATCATTGAAGAGTGTAGGCCAATAGTAACCAGCCCTGAGTATTTTATTTGCAGTGGCTTTCCAACTCAGGTGGCCTCCACATTCTCCAACATGGAATTCTTGTTTAATTCTTTCAGCTTCAGGTTCAGGAAAACATTTCAGCAATAGGCCATTTCGATTTTTCCAGTATAGATTCTCATTGAAAATGCAGTAGTTTCTAGCTTTGATTTTTATGAATCTGACCTTAGTTTTGGACAGTTCTGGAGGGGCATTGAGGTTGGTGAGCACATAAAGGATATCGGAATACCAAGGAGAGTTCTGAAACTTCTCCTCAACAGTGGGGTCAGGCAATCCTTCCTGCTCGTCTAAGGCATTTATCATGTTAATTTCAAGGGCCTGCAGATTAGATTCAGCCATTAATTGGGCCAGGCCTTGACCTTTGATCAGTTTGGTGGGTTTTATCTCAAGGTCATATTCTAAGATGGTAGAAATCCATTTGCCCCTTTTCCCATTAGGGTCTCGAGACAAGATATCTTTGACCACTATATTTGGCACATAAGCAATGGTGTGAGAATGCAGAATGTATACCCTAAAGTCTTTTAAGGCCTTCACCAGGGCATAGGCCTGCTTTTCCATAATGTTGTACTTCAAGGGTGCATCTCTTAAGGCTTTGCTGAAAAAGGAAATTGGCTGCTCCATTCCCTCTGTGTTCTTTTGCAGCAAAACTGCCGCTATTGTATGTTCAGAGGAAAATGAAAAGATCAGAAAATATTTTGAGAAATCTGGGCTGATCAGGACCGGGGCTTGTGTGAGTGCAAGTTTTATAGATTCAAAAGATTTTTTAGCTCCTACAGTCCATTTCACCCCCACACCGTTCTTCAGCATGTTAGTCATGTTCTTAAGGTGTTCAGCTAGATTGGGAATAAATCTCCTCAGGAAGTTGATTTTCCCAATGGAGGACTGTAGCTCCTTGATGTTTCTTGGGTGTGTGATTTGGAGTATTCCCTCAACTCTCTGTGGGTCTATCCTGATCCCTTTCTCATAAATTATATGGCCTAGAAGTTTACCTTCTTACAGCCCAAAAATAGTTTTCTTAGGATTTAAGGACAGACCATACCTTCTGCATTTTTCAAAAACTTTTCTCAGATGCTTCAAGTGTTCTTCTTCCGTTTTGGAAAAGACAGTCAAGTCATCTAAATAGATAACTATGAAGTGTCCTATCTCATCTGAGAAAGCTATATCCATTTCTCTCTGGAAGGTGGCGCCAACATTCATCAATCCAAATAGCATCTTCACATACATGAAGGTGCCCCATGGAGTGGTAAATGCTGTTTTGAGTTGATCTTCTAGGAGTACCAATATTTGGTTATATCCTGGAAAACCATCTAGCAGGGAGATTTTCTTAGAGCCTACTACCTTTTGTAATATATGTTCCATTCTAGGCAAGGGGTAGTTGTCTTTTAATGAGGCCCTATTAAGATTTCTGAAGTCTATACACAGTATGATCTCCCCTATTTTCTTTCTCACAACCACCAAGTTTGACACCCAATTAGAAAACCTCACAGGAACTATTATGCCTGCATCGTACATCTTCTTAATCTCTTTTTCCACTGCAGGCAATTGTTTTGGATTGATTCTGCAGAGTTTTTGTCTGAAAGGCCTCTGATTTTCCTTCAAGGGTATCTTGTGTTGTATGATGTTGGTATCATAGGCCTTTAAGTCTTCATAGCTCCATGCAAACACATCAATGAATTCCCTAAACAGGTCAATGTATTTCTTCTTCATGTTTGTACGTATAGACTTAGCCAGTTTGATCATTTTGGGTTTATCTTCAGTGCCTATGTTGCATTCTTCAACATTAGAGTCAGCATGTTCTATAGTGGGCTTCTTTGCTACATCATCGAAGTCAAATAGGTCCTCTAAGGGTGCTAGGCCTCTGGGTATGTTCTTGTCTTTGGCCTGCAGCACTTCTACTTCTTCACCATCTGTGTTTTCACATTTTTTGGTTGGGTTTCCAGTTTCTTCAGAAAGGGTGTTTATTTCTATGTTACAAGGTGGGGCTTCTTCATCAGAGGATTCTTCACTTAGGCAGTTTTTCTCAAATTTGGAGTCTGAATCAGCAAATTCAAACTCATTTCTGCCTATCAGGAAATCCTCAATCTGCTTGTCTCCTTCAAAAACCTGCCAATATTTTTCATTGTCTGGCACTGTAGGTCGGAATTTGGCCTGAATGATGATTTGTTGGTCAGCTGGAGTCTTAGGATATGAACTAGCTAGACAAGGCAATCCATTTGCAATGACATTTTGACTCCTGGGAACAAACACCAATTCGTACTCCATGAAAATTTTCAATATATCCATGGCATCGTTCCTATATGCTCTTAATCGAGGATGTTTTGCTGTGTATTCACCATTCACTTGTTTGATCACTAACTCAGAGTATCCTAGCACAGCTATCCTACGAGCTCCTAATTTTTTCAACAGATTCAAGCCCAGGATAAGAGCCTCATACTCTGCAATGTTATTTGTGCACTTGAAATGCAGATTCACAGCATGGCTCTCTACGTGGTCATTTTCTGTGTTACGTAGCCACACCCCTGCTCCAACATTTTTCCTAGTACAAGACCCATCGAAATTCATTTCCCACAGGGGTTCATTTTTCATTTCATCATTGTTTCCTTCCCTACAGTTGGGTTCGCCATTGTGTTGCGTTATAGGGTCTGTACTAGGCTGCGGGTTGTTTTGTTCTTCATGACATGTGTGGAGTTCAGAGAGTTGGCTACCTTGCTGTTTACATTTTGTTTCTTGTTTTGGTTCACTCAGAGTTTCGTTTTCAGTACCCTGCCCATGGTTTTCTTCATCGTATTCTTCTAGGGTAGCCATTATGTTAAAGTCCATGGGTTCTATGTTATTGTTTGTATTTCTGTTTTTTGACGCTGGCTCTCCTAAGGATGGGATGTTATAAAGAATGAAAGAATCCAGGCTTGTGTGTACAGAGTATAATGGTGCATTTTCAGGTTTCTCGGGGCTACTGACCAGGAATTTCATTTGAGCTTCTCTATACAGTCTTCTAAGTTGGCCGAAGATAGGGATAGTGGCATATGAACCATCCATCTACATTGTTCCTTGCAGCTTGGCTCCCCATGATCTGGATAATAACATGCCATACTTGGGTGGCACATCTGCCACCACCACATCCATGACCATACACTTAGCAGGAATTTGGGCGAGGCTTACACACAAGTCTTTGATTAGACCTAGGCACTTCACTCTGCTAGAGTCCAACGAATACAAATATTTGTACGGGCGGGTTATCTCTAGGCCTAATATTTCCATCACCACCTTAGGCATTAGGTTGTGGGATGCTCCAGAATCATGCATTGCATTGTGTAGGATCTTATCTTGGATGTTGAGACTAATATAGAAAGGTGGTACTACTCCTTCCTGAAACTTCCCCTCAATCTTTGGACCAAAGAGTAGAGCCGGTTGATCATCATTCAGGTTTATAGAATCATTGATTTCTCCTAAATTCAAGGCTTTCAAAATTTGGCCCTTATATACATCCTGAGTGGCCAACTCAGATAATGGTACAGGGATTTTGAATTTGGCAATCTCAATTTCTAGATTGAAAGTGGACTGGACCTTTGTAATGCTCAACTCTGTTTTATTTTCCACTGTCTTAGTGGCCACATCAGTTTGTGATTTATCACTATGTACAGGGTTTGGCACTGTATTACCAGGAGCACTAACTGCAGTGCTAGTGCTACTAGCTGGTTGGCTTGGTTTTTCAGTGTTTTGGTTGTCTTTTTCTTTGTTTTTCCTAGAACTTTCGGCTGTTGTTTTTCTACTTTCAGCAGTCACTTTAGAAGATTTGTCAGGCCTTTTATTGATGGTAACCTCAGGAGCTTTGGGTTTGGAAGTGTCTTGGTTATTTTTGCTCCTAATTTCATACTGTTCCCTGACCTTCATGATAGCATTCTCAAATCCAAGTCTATAATCCTCAGATCCTGACCATTCCTCATCCCAGTATGTGGTCAAGGGCTGGTCCTCCTCTGTGGAGTAGCCATGGACTGAATTTTCTGTTTCAAACATGTTTATTTCATTCCCTTCAGACTCTTCTATGATTCCCTCGTCTTCATCAAAAAAAGTTTCCTGGAATGGGGGGATTACTTGTTGGTCTGACTCTCTTTGTCTGTTAGGAGTGGCATTGTTGTTCCTTCTAAAGTTTTGGTTCTGGTTTCGATTTCTGTTTTGGTTATTGACAGTGACAACCATTCTCTTCATCATTTTTTGTAGCTCTTCCATGTTTTTAGACAATTTGTCATAATTTGGATCAGATGTGGAGGCTACATTGTCGTCCCTATATGTTACCCTCCTCTCGGCTCTCTGTCTTGCTCTTTTATCAATCAAATTGGCCTCTATGTTTACAGCTCCTTTCTGCATGTCCTCCAAGGTGGTGTGCTCTTTATCCCTAAGCTCATAGGCCATGTCAGCATCAAATCCATCAGGGTACTTTGCTAGGGCCATGCCTTGTGGAGGTTTCATATGTGGAGGGAGGGCATTGTAAATGCTGTTAAATCTTGTTGTGTAATCATGGACACTCTCCCCTACATTCCTTTTAAGGCTCATGTATTCTGCTAGGAGTTGGCGAGGGTTTTCCCTAGTTTCCCATTTGTTTATGAAGGTCTGATATAATGCAGGGAGATCTTGGATACTGCCGGGAGGTAAGATTTTAAACCATTTCTTTACATCACCCCCTAAGCTTTGGGCAAAGATTCTCATTTTGATTGTTTCGTCATCAATTTCCATGTAGTCAAAAGAATCCTCCATTTTATCTACATGTTGCTGAGCTATTATGGACTCTTTTGCAGTGAAGTGTGGGATCTTTGATTGATAATCATTTGGTAAGAGTAAAAAGGGCTGGGGTAATACTAAGGGAGCATACCAGGCTGCCATGATGATATTCTGATGAGGTAAAGGATTGATTTGAGCAGCTGGTATATGGATGACAGGGATACTAGGACCAGCAGTGGTTTGCTGAGCAGATCTAGGGTGACAGAGCCCCAAGTTTTGAATAAAGTGAATATCGGGAGGTGTGGATGGAGGAGTCTCTGTGTCCCTAAGCTGAGGGTCTGGCTGGTCTAAAGTACTAAATGACCTAGTTCTAGGTGATCTGTTTGGCAGGTATAGGTCAAGCTAAAAGTGTGATAGAGCTGTAAGATCTTTTGGCGCAGAGTTATCTCTATAGATGTGACTGGAAATAGTTGGTCTCTTAGGTACAGGAGATCTCTTGAGGATGCTCTCAGGGTTATCAACTATTTCAGGTGGGTTTGGGTTAGGTTAAGCTCTTGTGTGAACGGTTCTGAAAGCCAGAATGTTATACTTCTAACTAAGCAGCTTAACCCTACTTGTTACTTATGTTGTGGTTAATGTTGTTTAAAAGGCTAGTCTCCCAGTGGAGTCTAATGTGAAACCAAGACAATCAGCAGGCCTACTGATCACAAGTGGATTATTTTCGTTTAGAAACAATGGAGTCGCCAGGTGGAGGGTTTTGGGGTATGTATAAGGGGTTACACTGTCCACCACAGTGCTCAGGCACTATCACCTTTCAGGAATCTCCTCAAAAACAACAAACTCCAACCAGAGATTGACTGGGAGGGCATTTACCAGATATGTCACCTCCGAAGAGGGTGAGATCCGGAGGCTTCCTGGCCCTTTCTAGGCTCTGTCTAAGAGTATGATGGACACTCAACAATGGAGGTCGATTCAAGAAAGGAGTGACTCACTGCTAACCTAACCAGAGTTCTAAGTCTATAAGTCTTTAAAAATGTTTAGGGCGAAATGCACTTAGAGTTCCCTAGCGGAGTCGCCATTATGTTGGGGTTCCCATGTTTTGGCCAGGTTGACAAGACCAAAAGATGAGACAACATAGAACCACTTTCAGACCTTAGGATCTAGCCCTCCTAGGTCCAGAGAGGGATCTCTCTATAATAGTCAAAGGTTTTATGTCTTTGAAGCTCAAATGTTAAGGTTTTAGGCTAGTTAAAGGCACAAGGTTTGTTTTATTGATTGTTGGTTTGGTTGTTGGGAATCAGGAAAGAAGGGTCCAATATAAGATAAGGATGAGAAAAGAGGAAATTTAGGCAAAGGTAGATAACTCAGAGAACATCAAGGCCATTGGGCAATGGAGTCAAGAAAGGGTCTACTTGTGTTCAATGTGCAAGATTTCAGTTGGGCTAGTTATCTAGAGAATTTGGATCTTAAAAGATGGTTGATGGAATGGAACATTAAGAACTGAAATTGAGTGAGGGGGAACCGGCCAATCCTGTCTATAGATCAGGTCAGAGGTCATTTAAATCCAGACCTGTTTGGACAACATTAAAGGCAAGACAAGGGATCTTAGATAGGCTTAATGAAATGGAAAGATCCTAGTGAGGTAGAGACAGGGTTCTAGACCTCCCAGTGTTCTCAACTCATCCAACTAAATCCTAACAAGAACATCTAAACATAGATTTCATTAATTCATACATCAGAGAGTAGGAAATAACATCCACTACACTGGTTAAACCAATTGAAATCAATATTCAGATACACGTATAAGTAGAAAACATAAAAGGCTGGGAGAGCAGCAACATAAGGAACCTATCAAGGGTAAATCTTATGCCAAACTTCTGATGCGAGCCTATAGAAATAGAATGAAATGGAATCAAACACAGAGATAAGAAGACATCACCAGTTGCTTTAGATCAAGATCCAAAGAAATGTGCTTGTCATATTAAAAACAACACCAGTCAGGTACAGCATTGCCCACAACTTGAACATTCAGTCTGAATACATCAAGTCTCGGCCTATCTTAAAATATTACACAGAGAACTTGTCTCAAGAGGAAAATGCTTGCATTTCTATGATATTTCATCGACAACCTTCACAATGATTTCCTTTTGTGTTTTATAGTAGGGGATGAGCAGAAGATCGACTGAGGGGGTAGGTGAATGCTAAATGTAACATTAAACACAAAAATGAATGTAGGGCCGAAACCCATTCTGTTTGAATGCTAGGTATTTAATCTCTGTCTCGTCTTTTGTGAAAGAGTGATCTCCTCTGGACGTAATCTTGATATTTTTCGGCTGTAGTACCCCTGGTGCTTTGAACAAGAATAAAATAAAATACTGAGAGGTCTGTCATATAAATGCTCTCGTGGTTTTGAACTGTTGTTAGGGTGGAAATTCCTTCAGGGACAGTGTGCATAATAAAAACTGTATGGGCACCCTGTACTTGATGAAGAAAAACATTCTGCTGATGAATAAATCATGATGTTACCTTTTACTTATGCTCAAGACCTTCTGATTGATCCTCGGGGTCTTCAAACTAGCGCTTTGCCTCCTAAACCGCTGATTCAAGGCTTGAGATCTTCATTGACGTGCTCCAATCTCTTTTCTTGCATTAAAACACCTTGCCGCTCCATCTCTATCCCTTCCCAGGTCCTTGCTCATAAATTCAGCCGATGTAACTGATCTTCTTTGGATTTCGCTGTCCTTGTAGCAGAGATGCACACCATGGCGGCCATTAGCTCTTAATAACCTTGCAAAACACACAAATAAGTTAATGAAATCATGAATGGGGTGGCGGATGACATGGAGGCGGAGAAAGGTCATGCAGATGACGATGCGGAGGAGAAAATCATAGAAAGAATGGAGGAACGTGCTCTGGTGGATGGTGATGGTCTGCAGAGCAAACAGATGTGGAAATCATTAAAAAACGCGAAAAAGAACCAATATATGCGATGGAATGGAAGACTGTACGGAGGGTGCACGTGGAGATGACGTGGCAAAACCGGGAGACAGTGGAATGGTCAACGGCGGTCGGACAAATCTAGACCGTCGATCGTGGTGGGGATCAACGGTGGAGGATGATAGGCGGTGGGCCAGCGGGTGAAATCAGTCAAAGGTTAAGCAATTACTTAGCTGGGAGTGTGCGTCAGTTGGATGATGGTTTGAAATATCTACTTGATTTAGCAGTCGATTTCGCTACGCGACCTGGATCGAAAGATAATGTGTGGGGGATGAGCGGTTTTGCCGTCGTACAAAGGACACGCGGCGGCAGCTGTATGGAATCGCTGGGTGCTCGGGGAAAACCACCCATCACACATAAGCGATGCGGAATAAACCAGCGGGTTTGGAATAGTGCACGGCGGGGTCCACTAGGCGGATGGAATGCGGACCGTCAGATCATCGTGTATTTGGACGACGATGGCCCAGCAAGGGAAAATGAACGCGGGAGACGTGGGCGCTGGGGATTTAATGACCGCCGTCCGATCTGCCAAGATCTACGGATGGAATTTCGCACGATAAACTCAGTGGACAGGCGACTTTGGAGTTGGCGAATGGTTCCAGGATCAGGCTATATGGGGGAAAAAGGAGAAGGGTTTAGCGGGGAAGGGGCCAGGACCCATATATGCGAAATTTATCATTTTAATTCGATTTTAATGCGTTTTCGGGCCCAAGGAAGGCAACGATAGGGAGGTGAAGTGGGGATCTAGGGAAACAAAGGGTGATAGTGGGATTTAAAGGGGGAATTTCGAGGGGATTTTAGAGGATTGACAGGGGAGAAATGGGGGAAACGAGGGGACTTTGACAAAGGGGAGTGAAAGGGGAAAAATGTGAAATTGGCAGGGGACAAGGGGTAATGTAGGCCTTTTGAGGAATGGACCAGCAAAGAGGATTTATGTTAGGCATAGCACAAAGAGACTTCAAGGAGGATGGGTTTTCAGGAAAAATTCATTCCTTGAAGGCTCCAAAACAACCTAGCCCCCAGCTTGCTTGTCAAGAATTTCAAAGGGGGGCTAACAGTGGCTCCACATGGGGGTGGCTTCTTCTGAGAAAATTAAGCTTAAACAATATTTAGGTCGACGGATATATGGAGCATCACCCTATTTATTATATATACAATGTCAACCTGTTATCGAAAGCGAGAAACATTTCTCCCCAATCAACCTACCAACTAATGCGGCATTTTCTTCTTTAGAGTGTATTTAGGAGCTTTGAGGTCTTACATTTTATTTTAAACAAAAAAACCTGATGTTACCCAGCCCCCTTGTGCCCATAAGACCCTGAAGAATTAACAGTTGGCCTCATATGCTTCTCTACCTAATCTAACATCTGTTGGGATTAAACTGTCCAACAGATTTCTTCTCCTACATTCTGAGGCAGGAAATTGAAAAACAGCCAAGCCAGGATTAGACTGTCTGACATGCTGGAGAGAAGACTTGTAGAAAACTGCAAACAAAACTGTGAAGGCATGAAATAAGGCATTCCTTGAAGGCTCCAAAACAACCTGGCCCCCAGCTTGCTTGTCAAGAATTTCATAGGGGGGCTAACAGACCTCTATCCTGCCCTCTTAGGACTGGATTTGGCTATAGATATAGGAGGCATCATTAACCTAAAGAAAATAAGCATGGTGTTTTAGAATGAGGGTACACGAGTGATAGTCCCACTAGATCCTATGGAAGGAGAATGGTATACAGAACCAGTGCGCGAAGAAGAGGATGTGGATCACATCTATAAATTACCTGCTTGGGATGAAGATTGGATCAATCCTACGGTTGATGATGTGATTTTCTAGGAGAAGGACAGTGAATGCTTCTCTGACTCCGATGGGGAGATAAAAAATTGGAAGAATCGGTTACACGATGTATCTACGCTACGATGTCTCAAGACTACGAAGGAATTTTGATGCATCTCCTCAGGGGTAAGAGAACTGCCCTACTTTGATGGTTCTGGAAGTATTAGGGATTTTTTACGAGAATTTGAAGCAGAATTCCCATGGGAATGTAGGCTGTGGGCCTTTAATCTAGCCATGCGCGCAACCCCGACAAGGTGGTTGGACACGCATAAAGGGACGTTCCGAGATTGGGAAGAATGTCGACACATGATGGTCCTATGGTTTGAACCTCCGGTTCACCTGCGTGTAAAGAATTTCTTGAGGCTAGGGGACCCACGCGAGCACTTGTCTACATGGATGGAAGAATGGGGTGAAAGAACTACAGAGGAATGGGCCCATATTTTCATTCATGCCTTGGGGCCAATCCCGATAGCAGGGTATTTAGACGTAGAATTTCACTGGCGCACCCGCCACTGGGAAACCCTGAAGGACGAGTTTGTAGGGACATTCAGGTTGATAGGAGGAACAGAGGCACTCGAAAAAGCTCTACAGGATATTGATTCCTTAGTATTTCATGAATCACGCCTGTGCATAGCACATGAGGCACCAACATAGGAAATGCAGATGCAGGATATTGTTAATTGCCGCAAGTTATCAATAGAGGAGTACGATGAAGACCTGCGAAATGTCTCTATCCCTGAGTCAGAGGGAAAGTGCGCAGTTGTTGGACCCCCACTGCAAACCGTTGATGTCACTAAACCTATGAAGCTGCGAGAAATCAACATTGGAACGGAGGCACAACCTAAGTTAGCTAAAATTGGGGACTACTGGGATGATGATATTGTGGGAAAAGTTGCAGAACTCCTCATGGAATACCAGGACTTATTCCCGACAAAATGTTTGGAACTCAAAGGGATTACAGGGGACCTAGGAGTCATGCACATCACTTTAAAACCAGATTCACGTCTTGTGAAGTAGCGCCCTTATCAGTTGAACCCCAAGTACAAACAAAAAGTCAAGGAAGAAATCGACAAAATGCTCACCGTAGGTATCATAGAGCCGGTCGAACAGTCAGATTGGGTAAGTCCCATGGTGGTTCAGGAGAAAAAGACTAAGGGAGAGATACAGATCTGTGTTGACCTGCGCAAGTTAAATGATGCCTGCGTACATGATTTGTTTCCTACTCCATTCTCATATTAAATCCTTGATAGCGCAGGGGGGCAAGAAGCATACTCATTCATGGACGAGTTCTCAGGCTATCATCAGATCATAATCGCACCTGAATATCACAAAAAAACTACTTTTGCCACCGAATGGGGATATTTTCAGTATACGGTCATGCCATTTGGGCTCAAGAATGCCCCTGTCATCTTTTCGCGGGGGGTGGTCGCAGTATTTAAGGAATTCATCCACAAGTTCTTGGCTGTATATTTTGATGATTGGACTATATTTAGGTTAGTAACGACTCACGTCTCAAACTTGCGCATGATGTTGGATGCCTGAATAAAACACCATGTCTCCTTGAATATCAAGAAGTGCATATTCTGCGTACCATTTGGGATCTTGTTGGGTCACATAGTTTGTCGACAAGGGATGATGGTTGACCCTGCCAAGGTGGCAGTTATCATAAACCTGGCAGTCCCTACAACTGAGAAGCAGCTGCGGTCTATCCTCGAACATATAGGCTACTACAGGAAGTTCATTCAAGGCTATGCACTAATCACAACACCTATGGAAAAATTTCTAAAGAAAGGCGTTTCATTTTTTTGGGACGACGAGTGTCAGAAGAACTTTGAGCTACTCAAGGAGAAGATGGCCTCTGCACCTATTCTCATTTTTTTGACTGGGAAAAGGTTTTTCATGTTCACGTAGATGCTTCAGGAATCACCCTGGGAGTTGTCCTTATGCAGCCTAGTGACAAAGACATTGAACATCCAGTTGCATTTGCTAGTAGGAAACTTTCTGGTGCAGAGCGCAACTATTCCACTACAGAACGTGAAGGGTTGGCCATGGTATATGCCCTGTCGAAATACCAGCATTACCTATTAGGATGGCACTTCAATATGTTTACAGATCACTTGGATCTGAAGTACCTAGTGAATAAGCCTGTGTTGGGGGAGAAAATTTTCCGGTGGCTACTGTTGTTCCAAGAATATGACTTCGAGATCATCGTCAAGCCGAGGAAGTTGAATGCTGGGCTGGACCACTTGTCTCGAATCGAAAGTGGTGAAGAACCAACCAACATAGAAAAAGGGTTTCCTGATGTGAAACTTTTTTCTATTAAGGTAGTTAATTTTCACTTCACCAACATCATTCACTTCTTAACTATGGGGTGGCACCTGTAGAGTATTCAGTACAAAAGAAGAAAGAGTTGGTAACCCGTGTAGCAGATTTTACCATCATTGCATCCCATCTGTATAAGCTGGGAGCTGACGAGGTGTTGTAAAGATATGTTTTGGAGCATGAATGGCATGCTATATTAGCAGAAGCTCACGAGGGCATAGCAGGAGGTCGCTACGCAGGGAAAGAAACGACGCAAAATATCTTGAGAGCTAGGCTATGGTGGCCTACACTGCACAGTGACTCTCATGACTATTGAAAAGCCTGTGATATGTGCCAAAGGACAGGAAGGCCATCATGTAGAGATGAAATGCCCCTGTAACCGCAAATGGCCCTGGAAGCATTTGAAAAATGGGCCATCGAATTTTTCGGGCCCATCAACCCGCGAGGAAAAAAGAAAGGTGCGTGCTACATCATCACTGCAATTGATTATGTATCCAGATGGGCCGAAGCATAAGCTGTGAAGGACTACACTGCAATTACCACTGCGCGCTTAATTTTTTAGCGTATTCTGACCAGGTTTGGTTGTCCAAATATTTTAATGAGCGATAGAGGTACACACGTTTTTAATGAAACAATACAAGCCTTGACTGAAGAATTTCGGATCCACCATGTGAAAAGCACTCCATATCTTCCACAGGAAAATGGAGCGGTAGAATATTTTAATAAAATCTTGGATCAGGCATTGACTAAGGTCTGTAACACCGATTACAACGACTGGGACGTGCACATCCTATCATTCCTTTAGGAATATCACACCACTTGCAAGAAACTAACTGGAAAAACACCCTTTCGGATGGTTTATGGAAAGGAGGCCATTATGCCCATGGAATACATTGTGCCTAGCCTACGCATCGTAGCCTTTATGAACATGGCAGAACTTGATATCATGGAGGAGCATTTAGCTCAGCTTGTGGCTTTGTAGCAAGATCGTTTCATTGCCAATTTCCATTAGCAGGTTCAGAAGGCTTGGGATAAGGCATGGCATGATCGACATATTCAGCAACAGGCATTTGTGGAGGGCGAATTGGTCTTGTTGTACGATATCCAATTTTCAAAACTCACGAGGAAGTTTCGGCAGCACCTGCTCGGTCCCTATATGGTAAAATAAATCACTGATGGATGAGTTGTTCGGCTAGCTACCCTACGCGATGATATGATACCAGGATATGTCAATGGCAGCCGGCTCAAACCATACCAGATCAAATGACTATATGGCCGGAGTAGCTTTATGGGGAGGAATATGCGTAGGGGTTGGTCGTAGGTCTAGAATCCTGGAGAAGTGCACTGGGAGAGCAGGAGGTGCGAAAACTAGTCATTGGAACAGTAAAACTGGGTAAAAAGAAAATTTTACCGTTGAAAGGAGCGGGCGACCAGCAATTAATGAGGCAATTTCCAAATATTTTTTACCGTTTACTTGATGGTAAGTTCCTGATAAGTTTCACCCAGCCGTTGGTTGATCCCAAAGGCTATAAAAGCTGAAGGGTAGCTTAGAAGAGGGTTCTGTGTATCTTGAGCAATTTTTGTTTTGTACAAGTCTGTGACTATTGTGCCTTGTTCATGTCTGGGTGTGCTTCTCCCTCAAATAGTAGCCACCCCGAGTTAATATTTCGTGCCAGAATGACAACGACCAAACCTACTGAATCCTCACAGACTATGGCATCGATCAAGCAAGATGCTAAGGAAGTGTTGGAAGCCGACCCCGAAGTGGAGGGGGTTATGCCCACACCAAGCTAGGGGAAGAAGAAGGGGAAACAAAAGGTGCAAGGATTGGAGAAACCTACAAAATGGGCTGGGGTGAAGCCCCACACCTCCCCTCGAAATGTGAAGTCCTCGCAAGTAGTGTCCCGAGCATGTTCACCTAACCCACTGAAGAGACCTCTGTCTACTCAAGAAGAGGCCCAGATTTATGAATCGATCAACTAGCTACCGCCATATGTTTGGCCTCGCAGGCCCTCGACACACACACCTAAGAATCTCGATGGCCTGCACACCTATCTGAAAATTCAATTGACTCCAGGTGAGGTCCCCATCATTGGAGAACCCTTTGGCAAGCTCCATGAGGTAAAATTCGATGACCAAGACCTGACCATTTTGGAGGCCTTCCCCGAATTGGCACCAGAACTATATCTTGAAAGGGTATTAGAATATGACGGGATAAAAATAGTCCCCATGCCATGGGCATGCAGGTTGGCTAGTTCTGGGCTATTAAACCTATTGAGGATGCCTCATTTTGGTCACTAAAACGTTACAGACTGACTGGTGCACCAGCTACTTGCCTTGGTTCATGATGGCAGTTTATGGATACAGGATAGAATTCCCATAGACGCAACACTTATCCACCGGATTACTAGTCTCCCCATGGAAGGGCCAGACCCTATGCTGCGCGTCGGCAAGAAGTATGAACAAAATATTTCCGACAAGGTGCTCGAGGATTACCATGTGGAGCAGAACACTCGAGGGTTCATGATCAACACCATCAGTAACCCCGGTGTGCAGATGGGTACCTTGTTGCTGGCATGCAAGATGATGTGCAAATGCTAGGTTGCCACTATCCCTGCGTATGTAATTTAGCTGGTGGGACGATGCGAAAAGGGGGTCTGCTTCAATTGGTCCCAGTTCCTATGCAACGAGTTTCTAGAAAATGTACGTGAAGCCCAGGATCAGGGAAGAGCATTCTGCTACTCCTGGTTGCTGCTTCTCATCATTTTGATCGCATGGGAAGCCCCTAAAGACTCGATCCTCCCTGAGCTCCCCCCAGATATGTGTGAGGGGGCGTGATACGCGAATTTGTGGGACTCGAAGGATGCACAACATATTGAGGACAATCAAGTCTTCTAGGTCCTATTTCAGAGCGAGCTCGCAGAAGAAATCAATTCTTGACTGCGCTTGTCACTAGCAATATACGAAAAATATAAGAAGATTGTAGCATTCTATATGACCATGCACAATGTGCAGATTCAGGGCCGCAAGGATCCTTCTTGGGTGTTGCTACCCTATATGGTTACTGACGAATAAATTGACCAACTCATCACCACTTGGTTGTCACACTGGAAGTTGGGCTTCAGATCTACCGATGTAGGTATGAGCACCAAAAAATTCATCCCGCCCACCATTACTAAGGAGACCGGAGGATAGGGAAAGAGTACTAGGAAGAAAGTGGACTCAGAAGCATAGAAGTATTCACAGAAGGATTTACAGAAGGATTCTCAGAAGGGTTCGCAAAAGGGTTCGTAGAAGGACTCGCATACGAATCTAGGCACAAAGGGTATGGAAGAGGAAGGTGTTGACTCCCCTCGGGGTATGAAATGGACTGGTGATCCTGTTAAAGGACCACGGAAGAAGTAACAAGTTCAACTACCGAATCAAAATGCAGGGATCACCTTGACTGAGGAAGACCTGGAGCAGATTGTAGACACAGTCACCATCACCTCAGAGGTTAAATGGCTAGCTTTGGAAGAGCAACAGAAGGTTGTGGTCGCCACACTACAGTCCGCGCTCCACTCTCTACAACTCAAAACTGATACACTGTAGACAAGTGTGATTCAGGAAATACATGCCCCAACTACAAGCAGCGCTTTGATCAGTACCACAGAAAGCCGCCTCTGCCCTCTGCCCGGCACAACCCTCATACTGAGTCCACCTGACTTAGGAGCGCAAGTCCAGGCCTACGCTGAGGTACAAATAGATCTATATCAACTGCCACATGAACCACTGCAAGCTCTCCATGCATCCCTGTTCGAGGAGATTCAACACAGAGACCACTGGTTGCACCAACGGCTCATTACAGGTGAGCAAATGATTGAGGAGAAAGCCGCCGAGGTGGCCCAGGTGCAGGCTGCATGCACTCTGGCCGCCATGCAGTAGACTGAGTTGGAACACCTGATCAGAAAGATATGCGCAGATGTCACTGAAGATATCCTGGCTTCTGCCAAACCCCAGGTCAAGATTGAGGGGCTTTTTGCAGCGCTCAAGGCTTCGAGGACCGAGATCCAGGCGGTCAAATCAGAGATGGAACATGAGATAGCGGCTTTGTAGGCTAAGTTACAGTCAGAAATTCCACCAAAGGTGAGGGCCTAGTGCGATGTGCTGGTCACAGAGGCCACTAATGTCATCACAGGTCAGATTTCTCAAGGTTCCGAACTATTAGAAATCGCTATGTAGCTATGGACCAAGGTGCAGCGTGACCCTCTCCTGCGTGAAATCAACCAAGCATTGCACCAAAAGGAAGAAGAGTTTGACCGCATGGAGGGTACACTAACCACTCTAGTGCCTGCTCAGCGCTTGGCCTGACTACGCACCAGCTATGCGCTTAGAGACAACATGGAAGCTCTTCGAAAATGGAATAATACTTTTAGTGATCACCTCCAGCCGTGGGACGATGAGGCCCTCAAGCTATCTCAGGATGTTGATGTCGCAGTTAAGCAACTGAACCAGGATTTGGAGAGCGTCATTGCTGCTACAGAAGGCCCAACTTCACGGAAGTTGGTGGAGATAGCCTAGAATGCTGCTGCGCAAACTGAAGAAGTGCTTCCCCTTCTGGTGGATGCAATCAAGCAGCTTCAGGCGAGGATGGAAACCCCACTACTGCAGTGACTCAAGATGAGTCACAAGATTGTGTTGGGGACCTGTTGGAACGGGGCTCCCTAAGCTACGAATTTTGTATATTTTTGTGTTAATTAGTCTAACGCAAGGGTTTGGGGTGGGTCAAAACCCCCAAACGTTTTGTAATGGGTCAAAGGGTAGACCTAGAGTTCGCAAACCACAGTTTTCGGACCACAGGATAGCGTAGGCTAAGTTGATATAAATATATGCATAGTTTGAGTCTAGAGGTAGGCATAAATTAAGAATGATGCTAGGTGTGAACTGTTAGATTAGTTTTGGGTTGTTTTGGGTAAGGACTCTTGCTAGCTGTGTGCGTGGAGATCCTCAGTCCTACTATGTGCAGACCCCACTAGGGTGTGTGCGTGGGCTGGTTTTGGTTGTAAGTGGATCTAAATGTTAATGAATGCGAAGTATTGTTGAAGTATCTTTGTGCTAGCTGCATCTGTTGTGTTAATTCAAATCTATGGTATCTGTTTAAGCTACAAATACATCTATGCTACCTATTGTACTGCGAATGTATCTGTGTTTTTTCATGAGTATATATGTGATCTGTTATTAGCTGCGATTATAATTTCTTTGTGATTGTATCTGGTAATTCGCATGTGGATGTGAATGTACTGATTAGAACTGATAGTTGTGTTATGGTTCTATGTTGAGTATATTGTTAAAAGGATGCGAAGAAGACTCATTCTGGGTAAAACTAGCAAGTTATAATACAGATCTGCCTCAAATTACCTTCTCTCTCTCAGGGTGTGGAAACTTGGTTCCAGTACCCTCCCATATTGCTTCAGGTGAGACCTTGGCCTACGTAAGCAAGTCATTACTGAAAGGGCCAGTAGTATAGGGGTTTGTTTTCAAACCTTAACCTTAAAAACTGGGTCAGGACCCCTCAAGCCAACACCATCATTAGTCTAATCCAAACTTGGGCTCAAACACTCCAGTGAAAACCACTTTGGCTGCTGCTTGAGGAGGCTTTATTTCAGTAGGTAGATTATTGTACAGATTATTGAAACTTTTTATAAAATCAATTACATATTCATTGTGTTTATTCTTTAGGGCATTGAACTCTATGAGGGTGTAACTGAGGTCCCTCCTTTCTCCCCATTTCTGAGTGAATAGATTCTCCATCTCCTCCCAAGTGGTGACCATGTTGTTAGTAATATATTTAAACCACTTTCAAGATTCTCCATCCAAATACTAGATGAAAAGCCTTAACACCACATCCAAGTGTTCCACATTGACATTTTTAGCAAAAGCACAGAAGTCTTCAACATGTTTCTGAGCAAAATTATTGTCTTCCCCAGTGAACCGAGGAAAGAGCTTTAGATAGTCTTGAGGCATATAATTCAAAACTTGAGTCAAGGCCAATGGGCCATATTTGTTAAGGAGGAAGCTCGACACAACCATGGGGGGCAGTGGTGGATTCTAAGGGGGATTTGGGTGGATCACAATAGGTATATGATGAGGGGGTTATGGAGTATGGTAACTTCTTTGACTTCCTCAGCCTCTAAAGTGGGACACAAAGGAGGCAAAGAGATATTCATTGATTCAACTTCATCTTTTATATCAGAACTAGCTAAAGCAAAGGTTTCTAGTGGATATTCAAGTACTTGGGTTGTGGAGCTAGGGCCATAGACTTTGGCTTTCTGAGATGAAGACGAAGAATATTCTAGCGAGAATGAGGGTAAGTCAGCTTGGACTGGTTGCTTTTATTTCTAGATTCTCTTGAATAAAATATTTTTAGGATCAGATACAGAAGGGGTTCTCAACTGAGAGGTGTCTAACCTAAGATGAGGCCTGGTGTAAGCCAGGATTGCAGTTTATTTAGACTTATATGATGTTATCCTCCTGTGTTCTACAGATTCACTAGGTGACTATGGATTTATTACAATCAGCTAAAGATAACATTCTTTGCCTATCAGCTATCTTTAGAAATCTCACTGCCTTCATTATCTTCATAAAACCTTTTCCCTATCTATCAGTTTGCCATCTCAAAGTCACCCTGCTGCTCTTAAAAGACTAATTGTGGGCTTATACCTCTCATTTTCATCCTTCTTTCCTACCTAAAACCTTTTTTCCCATGTTCCCTAGGTTCCTTAAGCATTGATGGTCTCAAAACTATCTATGTAGGATCTTTAGATAAGTCAAGTACATTGGATTTTGGATCTTCAATACAACATGATTATGATAAGAATTTTTATGGCTCCCCAAAACCCTTGGATTTTTTAGGCACTGCTTTTCCTTTGCTAGAATCTGGCTCAAATGTAAGAGAATGTCAAGACATGGTTATTCAAGAAGGACCTAAAATTTCCAAGGAGGATTATCTTCTCAGTTCAGAACCTACAAGTGAGAAAAATGGGACAAAGTTTAGCACTTCTGTAGAGGCGTTGAAAGATTTATCAGCAGAAAGGACTAATGATGTAGACTGTCTACTCCTGAATGAAAAAAATTACATCAAGGGAGGGGAAAAACTTGGTCTTGTAGATGACACGTGTTATAAACTTGATAGTCCTTTTGAGTGCCAAAGTAGTGATTACTTGCAGGAAAATGACATGGAGGAAGCACACAAGGCCAAACATGAAGAAATTCTATAAAAAAATATTGAAGGAATATGGAAAAAATCTAAGGTGAACTGGACAAAAATGAATGAACTTGAAAGGGCTATAAAGAAATTAGAAGACAACACTGATTATTGTTGTAAAGCATTGCAGGCACTTAGATATTTGAAAAAGGTGGCTAGAGAAGGTGGAAAAGATAAGTTGAATTTTATGGTGGAAACTACAGAATATTTTGAAGATGCTACTATATGTAATAATTAAATCCCAAAGCTATCAAAGTGAACATGTCAAGCCTCAATGAGCAAAATAAAAGCCAATTCCATGATTTCAGCAACCTACAAAGGAAAAAGTGTGAAATAGTATCAGTGAGAAAAGAAAAAGGACTTCAAACATTAGAAAGTGGGGTTTTCAAGTTAAATTAAATCCACAAGCCTATAAAAGCCCATCAAACATTTCAAAAGAGTCATTGTTTCCTCTCAAAACATCAAAAGCATTCAGAAAGGAAGAATTTTTTATTTTTTGACTGAAATTGTGCTAAGTTTCCTTGGCGTTGTGCGTTCATCACTTGGCGCTGCGCATTTGCACCTATGCTGCACGCCTGGAGATCGGCATTGCACCCTTTCCTGAGATTTTCAATGCATGTTTTGAAGGCGTTGCACGCCTGTAGCTTGGTGCTGCTCCCTTACAAAGGTGCTACGTGCTTAGCCAAAGAAGGATCCTCAGTCTTCTAGCTTCCCAAACAAGTTTAAAACTTCTCCAAATTCTTTCCAAAGTCCTCCAAGCATTCTTAAGTGGTAAGTACATGACATAAGCCCTATTTTTAAAGCTATTTTATCACTCTTAATTGAATGGAAATGAAACCATAATTTCAGTTTGTGAGACACTTGTTTCATCCTGCTAAATAGAATTAAATTCATTGATTTAAGGTTTCCATTTATTTAGTTTTCCCCTTCACCCATTCCCTTCATTCACATTCATTCCCTTCATCTTTCAAGCTAACCATCTCATCCCTTTCCCCTCATCTCATTTCACTTGCACCCTAGGGTTTCTAAATCAGAATTTGAAGATGTCAAAGGAAGAAGAAAATGGCATTGTTGGTGAGGGACAAATGCCAAGGAGAAATGAACATAAGGGAGGGAAAATAAACAGATTTGAACCTATCACCACAAGGGAAATCATGGTATCTCCTCTCACTATTTCTTGCTTTAAGCATGTGAGTTGTTTTGAATTTTGTGAGAGAGTGCAACAAGTCGAAAATCACTCGGAATTAACAAGACTATTCATCATAAATTTACATGACAAGCAAGCCAATCTTGCCGGGGTTACTTTTGAGATGTCCACCAATGCCATTGCAACTGAGACAGGAATACCTACTATGGGAGAGAGGTGTTTTAAACAAGCAAACTTGGAAATGAGATATTATGAACCGTACCTCAAAACTAGGTACAAAGATCACAAGAATTCCATTTTCCCTTTTCTCTCATCTCCTTGCCCAGTATGTGCCCATGATGAGGATAATAATGAAGTATTTCACTTGTGATGGAAGTTTTTCTCGCCTCTACTCATATCATATTCATCTTCTCATGCATTTCACTAGAGTTATAATGCTGCATTTGCCTTATTATCTTTTCTGTAGCATTGATAAGATGACTTACATTGTGAAAAAGAGAGATTACAATCAGAAAATGCAGAGACTATTTCATCATTCATTCATCAAGATGGTGGTAATGCATCAACTTCAGTAGAAAAAAATTTCATGGGATGCATTCATTTCCAATGAGTTTTTCACTACCCCACCAGGCCATCATGAGAAGGATATACCTTCATCATCTCATCCTTCTATATCCACTTCACCATCACATCATGCTACTGGAGCATCAAGCAATAAAAGGGATATTGAGGCAACTTGCACTAAAATGACTAATATTGATCCATTTTCCTTGACATATCAGAGAGGCCACAGGCATGTGTTTGTTTCACATGGTGTGAAAGGGGCCACGCCTTCTTCATCAACAAAACAGGTTGATAAGGGCAAGGAAAAGGTTACAGAGCATATCATTGTTGAGGAGGAGGACAAACATGAAACTGAGAAGGAGTTTTAGTTGATTGACCTT
Organism: Pinus albicaulis; assembly: GCA_034641835.2. Classification (NCBI taxonomy): domain Eukaryota; kingdom Viridiplantae; phylum Streptophyta; class Pinopsida; order Pinales; family Pinaceae; genus Pinus; species Pinus albicaulis. Next base: position 19,652 of record JAXQQM020077678.1, on the reverse strand, counting down.
GATGAGGATGAGGTTAGAATCACAAATGCATTGATCAGAGGCAAGGAGGCCAATATTAGTGAGCTTCAAGCTAATATTGATAGAGCACAATACGTGATTAAATTTCTTTAGCTAGAGAATCAGTAGCTAAAGACAATACAAACCATCGCTGAGGTCAGGGCAATCAGAGCTCAGAGAGAGGTAGGAAAGGCCAAGGCTTTGCTGGATGAGACCTTGGGTAGTTTTGATGATAGTGATGATGAGGAAGATTAGCTTCCTAGACAGATACCAAGGACCATTGGACCGAAGAAGGCTTTAGCTCGGGAAAGGCAAGAAGAGGCAGAATTGGCAGAGAAACTCACTGCAAGTGAGCTGCTTACCATAGAGATTAGCAGGGATAAAGAGTCTTGGCTTGAGATATTTTTCCTCGGGCCTTGCATGGTCTCAAAGGTAAAAAATACATTAACTCTGTAATAAATAATATTTGAAACCCTAGCTTAGGATCACTTCCTCATTTTGCAGATAAATACTGCATGTTGCTTCATGTTTTTCGTGGGTTGGTTGTTGGGCTGAATACTGTATAGACTCTGATTTTTAAAGAAGTTGGATTTGAAGCTCTGTAGTTGTTTTGGACTGGATATCAATAGAACAAGCACATTCACAAGATTCATGAACTTTGTTAGATGGTGATGTTATTCTACACTTGTAATTGTTTCCTTTTGTTTTCCATTTTGTGCATCAATTTCTCTTATAATAGAATAGAAAATTTAGATTAAGATATGATGTTAGAGGCACCTTGATTATGTATGCTTTCTGTTATTTAAATGTTTTCCTCTACCGAGTCTGATTGGAGAACTTAGGAGTTCCCTGCTCTCCATTTCCACCTAGTTTGTTTTATTGAGATTAACTCAGTAGAGTCTAGCCAAATAAGTTTATGGTTTTCCCTGCCCTTTTGTTCTACTTGAAATTTTGTTCTCAAGGCTTTCTTTGAAGTTTACTTGGTAAATTCTAGCCAAAGAAGTTTATGGTATGCCTTGTCCTTTGGTTCTTTCTAAAAAATAGTAATCTTAAAGACTCTTCTTGTTCTAGTACATGTTAAAGGATTCTTAATTTCCCTTTAAAGCTACTAAACTCACAACTTAGTGTTCATTTCACACCCACATAAGCTATTAAGATCCATTTGGCTTTGTTAGCTTGCCCTGTGGAAGACCCTTGATTTGTTGTTGTACTCTTCAAACCTTTCACAGACTCCATAGCCCAATGGTTTGAATTTCTCTTACTCTATCTATTCTTCTTAATAAGCAGCCAAAAAAAAAAAAACAAACAATCCCTATCATTTTAACTAGCCTAAAATCAACATCCTAAATCAATCAAGTTATATCTTTTATACAAGTATAGAGAGAGCCCTCTATGAGTCCAGGAAGGCTAGGTCCTAAGACTCCAATTTTGGTTTGATGTTACCCTTGTTTATTTGGTCTTACCAATCTAACAAATTACAGGGACCTAACATAATGGAAACCATACTGGGGAGAATAAACACTTATTGAAAATCTTAGTGTTATATAAAGAACTCAGAAAACCCAAAAATATCTCAATATTGGTATCCAATTGTTGATGGTGGACAACAAACAAATCCTCAAAATAGTTAACATCATCCACCTGGTGACTCCACTAGTTTTTAGTAGGCCTTCTGACTCCATTGGTTCTCACAGACTCCCCTAGGAATGTATTAATCAATTCTAATAGTATAAAACCCAGTCACGTACTGTTTGAATTCAGTAATATTACAGATTGGTCTATTTTTAAATTGTTACAAGTTTTCAACCTCTCTGTATTTTGGGTCTGAAATCTGGCTTCACAAAGAATCTGCACCACATCTCACCTTGACCCAAATCCTCCTGCTATAGTTCATGACCCAGAAATAATCTTACGAAAAACATCTAGGACTAAAGATTCAAATATTGTCAAACCAATTCACAAAGTAAGTTCCTTTCCTAAAAACCTTACATCCTTGCAAGGTACCCAATTTGACTTACACCATAGAAGAAACCTACTCAAAACTAATTCTCAAAGTTGGATAGACCAGACAAACCTTGATCCTACTAGCTTACAGTAGAGTCCTAGTAGAGAAGCATCTCCTTCCACTCCTCCTAATCCTCAACTTCTCCAACAATTTGACTCCTTTCATTCCAAATATACTCAATATCAACTAGCTGGTCCAAGTACATCTGCTACCCCCACTCATACATCTACTGTTCAAACCCCTCCATTTCATCCTCCACCTCCACTCATAAACCCTCCTTTTATAAATCCTCCTTGGGTTAATTTACCTCAAATCATGGAAACATGGTATGCCCCATTGGTACTACCACAACCTTTGCTACCTATGCCATAGGACTCAATCTAGAATCCCTCACTTTAATGGGACTGATCCTACAACTGCCCAACAACATGTAGACAAGATGAATGATTCTTTTGATTACCAAGAAATAGAAGATGAGACCATACAAATGAGAATGTTTGCCCAAAGTTTAGGGGGAGAAACAAAGAAATGGTTCAAGAGCTTAACCCCTAATAGCATTCATGATATCCCTTCCCTTCATCGAGTATTCATAAACAAGTGGGAGACTAAGAAAAATCCTTTTCAAATCTTATCAGAGTATGACAACCTTAAAAGAAATGTTGGGGAGAGTGTTCAAGACTACTGCACTAGGTTCAATAGTGTATATAATGCACTTCCTCCCCACATGAAACCCCCACAAGGCCTAGCCCTAGTAAAATTTCCAGACGGATTTAATCCAGAAATGGCTTACCAATTAAGAGAAAGAGATCCCCTTACCTTAGAAGACATGCAAAGGGGAGCAGTAAGTGTAGAAGCCAATCTAATTTCTAAAAGGGATAGAATGAGAACATAAATGAGGGTTACATACAAAGAAGAACCTCTGGCCTCCACATCTGATACTAAAATTGACAATATAGTTAGGACAATGGAAAGGATGATGGAGAGAATTAACTTAAATGAAAGAGCACCCCATAGGGAAAATCAAACAAATCCTAAAAACAAAAATAGAAACCAAAACTTCAGAAGAGATCCTCCTCAAATAAGACAAAGAGAAACTAACCAGCAAATCATACCTCCTTTCCAAGAAAACTATGTAGATGAAGAGGAAAGGGAGACTGAGGAGCCAGAAGAAAACCATGTCAATCTGGTAGACTCCAATAATGAGGAAGTTGTTTTTCTCACAGAAGAAGAACAAGGTCTGTTTTCCTCAAACCAAACTGAAAGAACATATGAGGATTCTGAAGAATACAAACTAGGATTTGAAAATTCTATCATGGAGGTTCATAGGCAATATGACCTCAGAAGTAGGAAAACCCAAGATATACCTAAGAGGAACAAACTAAAAATTTCTACTAGGAAGACCCCTGAAAACAATCCTAAAAATACAACAGAAAATACAAACATGATGGCTAAGAATTCTGATCAAAGTAAAAAAAAAAATCATTTAACAGGATGGTGACCAAATTTTCCCTAGTACATCAACTAGTGGCCCTGAAAAAACTATTTTAACTGAGATTCCAAATAAATATCAGCAAGATAAAGTTGTTGAAAAAACAATGTCTGATAAAACTGATTTAAATCTACCAAGAACAAAGACACCATTCAATATTGAGAGTGAAATTGCTAAGATAAAAATAGCCATGACCCTTAATGAATTAATGATTCAAGATGTATATAGATCTCAAGTTTTGAAGGCCTTAAACATAGGAAATAACACTGATACTCTAAATATGAGTGATGACAAGCCAAAACTGTTGTTTGGGCTAGAGGTGGAGGGAAAGTTTCAAGAGAGAGGTGTGCCTACATTCTATGTCAGTTTGAACATTCACAATAAGATCCTACACAATGCCATATTAGATTCAGGAGCTTATCATAACCTCATGTCAAAGGTAGTCATGGAAATATTAGGCCTTGAAATAACTAGACCATACAAAGACTTGTACTCTTTTGATTCAAGTAGAGTTAAATGTCTGGGCCTAATCAATGATCTATGTGTTAATATGGCACAAATACCAGCCAAGAGCCTTGTAATTGATATTGCAGTGGCTGACATTCCCCCAAAATATGACATGCTTTTATCAAGATCATGGGGAGCCAAACTCCAAGGAACCCTCCAAATGGACATGACATATGCTACCATTCCATTATTTAACCAAACAAGAAGACTCGTTATAGAAACCAGTGAGACCTTCATATGATTCATGATTACTTTTATGGCTTTGGGCACCCATTCCTACATACTTGGACAAAATTCACTAAAAAACAGTGTTAAAATTCCCATACGCGGTTATGCCCAGACTTTTCCACGTGTATACACGAGTCCACATGTACTTTCCCGCGTATGCCATTAAAATCATTAAAAAATATATAAAAATCCCTATTTTCGAGTTGGGTTGATGGTTACTCTGGTAGTTCAACCACCCCAGCACGTGGCCAACTGTTTCCAACTGTTGAAACTACTTTGAGGGAGTATAAAAGCCCCTCATGTGTATGGCCTAAGAGAGAGAGAAATTATTGATATTATACTCTGTTGGAATCCTCTATCCAAGTCTGAATTCCCATGCCTCCTGCACTTCCCAGTTCATTAAAGGAAACCCTTGTTTCCTGGAGATGCTCATCTCTCTATATGTCATCTCGTATGCACCAGTTCGGAAGGAATCTTAGTGAGGCAAGGGTGGGACAGATCCGGACGATGGTCTACTCAAAGATCGTGGAAGGATTCAGGTGATCTCTCCACTCGTTATTTATGTACATGTTGTTTATAATACAGAAGAACCATCTTGTTCCCGAAATATACGTGTTAGTGTCCACTTGCATATGTGAGAATATTGTTATTTAAGCATTTATTATGGTTTATCTAATGTTTCATATGGATTTCACTAACATTTAGAGTAGATATATGCTGTACAACCAGTTCTTCGTGCTTGTTTCTTCTTGTCTTTCAAGTTAAGAAGGAAGAAGGGTTGCTGGGGGTTTGGACCCCGCGGGATCTGCTTCAACCGTAGGACCTACGGGTAAGTTCCTCGATCTGCTCTATTTAGTTTTTCATGAACATGTATGGTTGTGTGAGTCCTTCTTGAGTAGCATGCCCTGCTCTGTGGAGGTTGTAACCCAACAAACCTCTAGGGTGATTTTCCCCAAAACAGAACTGGCGACTCCGCTGGGGATCGCATTCTTGTGATTCCCCTGTTGGGTGGTTTTAGCTGTTTGATAGGTTTCCAACAGTTTTAACTTCTATTTCCAGTCCAGTTTACTCTTTCTCAGTCAGACTGAAGTCCTGGTTTCTTATCCAGGCTTGATCCTTTTTGTTTTTTCATTATTTACCTTTATATACGCGGGTTTGTCTGCACACAGTCGCGTATACACGCATTTTTTGTTAAAGGGAGTCGCGTATACGCGTGTTTCCTTTAGCACAGTCGCGTATGCACGCTTGTTGCTAAACTGTAAAGTTGCGTATACCTAGGCAGATTTTGAAATTTTGGATTTCTTGGCTTTTTAGTCCTTTCTGTCTGTGGAGACCTGTTCCTGCAGTGTCTTTGTACCCTCTGGATTGTGAAGAAAGTGGTCTTTGGTCTTTTCTCTCTCTTGTTTGATTGAAAACTAGTCTTTTTGGCAAAGTATTGTTTCTTGTGCTGGCATTTCTGGTTCGAGTACCAAGATCTCTTTCTGGGGATTCTTGGCTGTTCTGCTTCATCAGAACAGGGAGCTCCTGCTCATTTACTCATTCCTACCTTTGTGTCTTGCTTTGCACTTCAATTTTTGCCCATTTCGTGGTTGGTTTTCTTGAGCTCAATCGGCTAGGTCTTGTTGCAACTTTTGAAGAGTCTTTCTTGGTTCTTTGAAGTTTTTGTCTGTGGCAAGGTTGTACTATTCTTCTAGGCTGAGTGGCTGAGTTTTCTTGTCTTCTTTTGCTCATATTGATCTTGCTACTAGTTAGCCCTATAAGATTTGGAGCATTTTTGAAGTTTTTTCTTGAAATTCAGTGTTGTTTGGCTTGGGATTTTATAGTTTCACTTGGTCTTTTCGAACTCTTTTATAAAACTCAAAAGCTCAAAAAACATTTTTCTTTGTTGTTTGCTTTTGTTTTTGCATTTTTGTTTTCGTTTCTTTGTATCTTTTGAAGCTTTGTTGAGGTTTCTTGCCTTTGGATTTTGGCTTGATTTTGGAAAGGAGTTGTCATTGATTTCTTCCTCTTGTTTTTAAGTGTTTTTGGTGTCTTCATATTAAGAGTTCTTGATTTTGGGAACTAGCTTTCTGGACAACCAAAAAGAGATAAAACTGAAGGACTTTTGGGAAATTTCACTCTGCTTTAGGAGATTTTGCATCTTAGAATTTGCATGCTTGTAGTGATTTGCATCAGGTGCACTTAAGCATTTAGTCATTTTCATAGTTTTTGTGAGTGTGAGTTTGTTATCTGAAAAGAAAAATACAAATTTTAATCTCGTAGAACCTGTATAGAAGTTGCTTTTCATCGAAAGACAATAACTGCATTTGCATGTAGTTTGGTTTTTATTAATTTCTTTCTGCGTCAAAACACCATAAGTTTCATTTCCGCATCCTTGTGACTTAACATAACAGCCCATTAAAATAAGCGATATAATTTAAAATCAACTAGCAAGTTTTCTAAGTGTCATACACCAACTAGCTAGGTTGCAGGGCCTTGGATTAGGTGAGTGGAGAGTTAACTCTCCAAGGCCGCTCAAACAAAACATAGAAGTTGATTAATTGAGCGAAATCCAACTCCGTTAGGTGGACCGGGAAAGCTCTCCTCCAGAGAGTCAAGCGCGAGGGGAAGTGAAGGCTGAGAAGAGGGATACCCCCTCTCTGATTAGCTGAATCTGACCTCAAGACCGTTCCGCCTGGCTTCTGACACAGATTGGTGCCCATAGTTGCCACTCCTAGGTTCCACACAGGTGACTGCGGGGGGGAATACCCGTGGTACCTGAGGCAGACGTCGCATCACTTTCAGCAGTACTTCTGGGGGGTGCCCTTGTGAAGCTTGGGTGCTTGAGCTAGCAAAGGCTATCGTTAGGAGGTCGGCGTAACTGTTTCTGATACCTTCGCTAGTTGTTCTGGGCCCTAATCATCCCAGACTGCTTTCGGGAGGTCCTATATTTCGCTTTCCTATATTTTGGTGTCCGGTCCTCATCACCCGGAGCGGAAATACTTGAAGGTTGTTTGCTTGATTGTATCTCAGGGATTTTTCTTATAGTGAGTGCTCTTTGCTCCTAGCTTGCCTAGCTTTTCACTTTTTTGAGTCTAATTTAAAATCTATAAAAGTGGCTGATCAAGCACCTCGTCGATCGAGGAGAATCCGGGGGTTATCTCCCGAGAGTCTAGAGCCTTCTTCGAGAAGGCGTAGGAGTGATTTAGCAGGTGGTTACCACCCTGTGGCATCTGACGCAGTGGAGAGAGATCCTCCACAAGGGTCTGAAGGTTTCATAGCTGATTCCGGTGTTGGTTCCGAGAGGAGCGTTCCGCTCACCTCGCGAGTTTTATTTCCTCAGGAAGAAGATTTTCAAATTGAGGAAGTACCTGAACCTCCTGTGTCAGGTCCATCTCCTCTTCCTCCTGATTATCCATTCGTTGTTCAATACATCGGACCTGAGTCAGAGAGACCAGAAGATCCTCCGTATTATTCATACCTTTCGATGGCCACGACTGGGAACGTGGCTTCTGCTGTGAGTGCTGCAGGCATTCAGACTCCTGCTTCTGTTGAAGGAGGGGGCACTATCGCTTTATCTTCGATTGCTTCTAGTGCTACTGTGTTTGGCTCTGGTTTCACCCAAGCACACGCTTCTCATTCTGGTCCCTTCTGTTTCGGAATGCCCACTAGTGAGATTCCTTCTTTTTCCTTTTCCGCTGCTGCAGCTGGATCTACACCCATGTCTTCCATGGCTAGTGGATCAGCTTCTTTTCAGGGGTTCCCCTTTGGAACTGGGCATATTCCTAGTTCCAATCCTTCTTTAGGGTCCTTTCCGTTTACTTCTCAGACCCAGAGTTTCAATCCTTGGTCTGGAGGTAAGAATTCGACCACTTTTACAGGATGGAACCCTGTATTCACTACAGTGGGGGCAGGGAATCAGTTTTACGCTGGTCACCAAGGGAATACTTCTTTCCCTTCGTCGAGTGCTTATCAGACCTTTTCTCCTCTTTATAATGCCTGGAACCCCTATTAGGGGCTTTCCTCTTCATTTCATACTTCAGCGGGGGGAACTGGTCTGGGCTTTGGTAACTCTGCGTTGGGAGGAGGTTCTTCTCCTTTTTATACGAGTCCTTTTTTGCAACCTGGTGCCTCATCAAATCCAGGGTATTCTTTTCAGAATGTTGGGAATCCATCCCATCAAGGATGGAATCCTCAGGCTCCACCTTGCTTACCTTTTCTGGCAACGTTAAACTTGCCAGATCTGTCGAAGTTGACTAATGATCCGATTCGTTATAGTCCGGGGTGGCCTCCGGTTCCCACCAAACTTCCTTCAGACATTCCAAAGTTTGAAGGCAAGAATGGAGAAGATCCGGCTGACCACATCACTACCTTCCATTTATGGTGATCTTCGAACTCCCTGATCGATGATTCGATTAGGTTGAGATTATTTCAACGCACCCTAACTGGAAACGCTGCCAAATGGTATATTGAGCTAACTGGGGGCAGTTTTGCTACATTTGGAGAACTGGCTGTTACATTCCTAAACCATTTCCAGTTGCCTGTCCGATATGATGCTGGGACTGAACTCCTAGCTAATTTTAAGCAGGACGACGCAACCCACATTTCTGATCACATTCAGGAATGGAGGAGAAGGAAGAGGCTTATTAAAGCTCATATTCCAGGTGAATTCCTTTTGGAATGGTTTCTGAAATCCTTGCAGTCAGATATTTCGAAAGATGTATCCCTCTCCGGGGTATTTTCTGAGGAGCAGGCCATTTTTAGGGCCCAGCAGTTGGAACTGATATATTCTCAGTCTGGGGTCCTTCACAAGTATCTGCCCAATGCTCCTCGCTCCAAATTAGATTTATCTAAAACTAAGCCCGGTCCTCATGGTGACGGACTGATTGGATCGATCAATAGTGGTGCAGCCAGCCTGCTTACTCAATTGCAGCAGTTGTCTTTACAATCTGCTCCTTCTGGTCAGGCTGTGCCTGCTGAGTCATCGCCTTCCCAATATTTGTCGATAAATGCTGTCCAAACTTCCGATCCCAAAGGAAATCAACAATCCGAAGGGAAGAAGAAGGGACGAAATAATAAGAAAAAAGGCAAGAATGGGAAGGGTAATGCGAATAAAACCAACGAGCATGTTGGTGAGGGGCCAAAGGATAAAAATAAAGTGAAGTTTCCATGCAAGCTGTGTGCTGGAGACCATCTTACGCACCTTTGCCCTAAAATTCAGGATGCGCAGCGCTTGTTAGCTCAGCAGGGTTCTTCTAGTTCCCAGGCTGTGTTAACAAACCCTTTTCCCCAAGGGCAACAATTATTTGTTGGCGCAAATCAAAATCCTGGGGCTTCCTTTAGGGGCACCCAGGAAGGGGAAATTCCATCGAACATATTCATGATGAGTGCTCACGCGGATATCGCTACGAGATCCCGTGATTATGGTGGAGAAGAGTCTTCGAAAGCTAAGGATACTCCTGATGCTACTGAGCCGCTTCACATTACCAAGCCTACTGTTGAGTCTATGCCTCGGATGCCCAAAGCATCTTCTAAGCGATCGATGATTAATCCAAATGCTAGGGCTGCCCAGAACTACTCGATTGTGGAAGATCTGGCGCAGAGTCCTTGTGCTATGTCGGCTTTAGAGGTACTCCAGTCTTGTTCGGCTCAGCGCAGTGCTTTGCTCACTGCCATTGGGGCTATTGATCCGAAAAATTCTCTTCTGATTACTTTTGATATGACTAATTTTAAGAAGAGACTCCCCCATCACATGGCTTTTCATATTAAATCATCGTACCGGAAGTGTAATATCTTTCGAACGGTTGTTGATGAGGGTGCTTCCACGTGCGTGATGTCTCTCACATGTTGGAAGACAATTGGATCTCCCAAAGCCGTTCCATCTACCACTCTTCTGACTGCGTTCGATGGTCATTCTCACAGACCCAATGGTATTGTCCCAGCTTTGCCCATCTGTGTTGGGGGAAAAACTGTCAATATAGAGGTTGAGGTAGTGGATGCAAGCTTGGACTACAACCTTCTGTTGGGGAGAAACTGGATTTATGAGATGGATGCCATTGCATCCTCATTATTTCGGATTATATGTTTCCCCCATGAAGGGAGGATTGTTACAGTGGATCAACTGGACTGTCCTCCTGTAGACCCGAATGCGTCTACTGACTCATCTGTTCCAAAGTTGGATAATACTAAGGCACCTATTGAGAATTTAGGGGTTGGAATGTATTCTTCCTTGATGGGTACTTTTGATATTCCTCCTGCTACGGTTCATATTAATGCAATTTCATCCTCCAAGGCTCCTCTTCGAAGAGAGTTCTTCAGAACTCATTATTTTTCGGACCCTTGGACCTTACCTTCCCCTACTGCCACATTAGCGGAAGGTCAAGTGGGTGGAATGGCATTTCCTATTTCTGCAGCTGAGATTGTGTATCAGTCTATTGTTGACTCTGTAGATTCCATCCCAGCTCCTCTGTCACCGGAAGAGTTGGATGGCGATGTGGCTTTGGCTTGGACACTTAGTTCTTCTTCTGCCCAGGATTGCCTTGATACCACTCTTCCATCTGAAGAGGCCATCCTGGAAGCCATGACTGGTATAGATAGATCGTGGGATGATTTGCATCATCGGTCTTACTTCCTACCTGACTTGAGCGAAGTTGAAACAAGTTTTCCAAGTCCTCCGTCTCCTGGTCCTGTTCACCCAGTCTTGAACCCTTTGGCACCAACACAGGTTTATGCTGAAGGGAACATGGCTGTGATCTCTCCTACTATCCCGGTGAACATTTCCAGGGATCCCAATATTATCGAGAATGTCTTCATCGGAGCTGAATGTTCCCGTGAGGAGGTTCAAATTTACACCGAGCTCTTTAAAGAGTATAGGGATTTATTCGCTTGGTCTTATGAGGAAATGCCTGGTATAGACCCATCTATTGTCCAGCATGAGATCAAGACTTATGAAAACGCTAAGCCGGTGAGGCAAAAACTTCGTCCGGTCAATCCTAGGAAGGCAGCAGCTATCAAAGCTGAGGTTGAGAAGCTGCTTAAGGCGGGATTCATTTTCCCTATTCCTTTGACTGAATGGGTTTCAAATCCCGTTCCCGTAGATAAAAAGCAAGGAACGATTCGAGTGTGCATTGATTTCAGAGACCTAAATAAAGCATGTCCTAAAGATAATTACCCCACACCATTTATCGATCAAATCATTGACGAGTGTGCCGGTAATGAGATTTTCTCCTTCATGGATGGTTTCTCCGGATATAATCAGATTACTATCCGTCCTGAAGATCAGCATAAGACTACCTTTATTTGTCCCTGGGGTACTTTTGCATACAAGAAGATGCCTTTTGGTCTTAAAAATGCTGGGGCTACCTTTCAGCGGGCCATGTCATATGCCTTCCACGACATCAAAAATATTATCGAGGCGTACTTGGATGATTTAGCTGCTCATTCTCGAAAGAGGATGGATCATCCTGCTCACCTTCGGCAAATATTTGAACGATGTCGGTTCTATAAGATTAGATTGAATCCGAACAAGTGTGTTTTCGCGGTTACATCCGGTCGGTTATTGGGATTCATTGTGTCTAGGGAAGGGATTAGGGTAGATCCCTTCAAGGTTGAGGCAATACTTCGGTTGCCTCCCCCGTCCTCTATCCGTCAGCTTCAAAGTCTATAAGGAAAGTCTAATTTTCTTCGGAGATTTATCGTAAATTATGCTAAAGTTACAAAGGGATTTATGAGATTGTTGAAGAAGGGAGTTCCTTTTCTTTGGGATGACTACGCTCAACGCTCATTCGATGCTTTGAAGAAAGCATTGACCTCTGCTCCTTTATTGAGTCCACCTGATTATAGCAGGGATTTCCTTTTGTATCTGGTAGCAGTAGAATCTACTATTGGTATGGTTCTGGTTCAGGAGGATGATGCTCTTGCAGAGCATGTTATATACTACCTTAGTCGAGGCTTGGTAGGACCTGAACTCCGGTACACTCCGATAGAAAAGTTAGCTTTAGCAGCAGTTCATGCTGTGCAGCGACTCCGGCATTACATTATTCTTCGCAAAACTTATGTTTTGGCAGCAGCCAATCCATTTCAGTTTGTCCTCAGTAGGCGAGTGATTGGGGGCAAATACAATAGATGGATTGTGATTTTGCAGGAATTTGATCTTGATTTTATGTCTGCCAAGTCCAAGAAATCATTAGTTTTCGCGGAATTGATCTCCGAGTTGCCCTGTGGGGAAGAGATGATCTATGATGAATCCTTTCCGGATGAACATTTGTTTCTTATCTCTTCACAGGATCCTTGGTATGGATATATCATTGTGTATCTTCAGACTGCGAAGTTTCCCTCTACTTTTTCGAAAGATGAGCGTCGTAAGTTGCGTCACTTGGCCAAGAATTATTTGATTATTGGTGATGCTTTATACCATCGAGGGGTTGATTCAATCCTGAGACGCTGCTTAACTCTCGAAGAAGCTGAGGCTGTGCTGAATGATTCCCACAGTGGAGCTTGTGGGGGTCATTTATCTGGGCTTGCTACAGCCCAAAAGATTTTGCGTGCTGGATACTTTTGGCCCTCGATTTTCAAAGATTGTATTGAATCGGTCAAAAGGTGTCATCCGTGTCAGGTTTATACTCGAAAAATGCGTGCTCATCCAGCTCCGCTTTTTCCAGTCGTTACTGTCGGTCCCTTTACAAAGTGGGGTATTGATTATACTACTTGTAACCCGCCTTCGGCTAAAGGTCACAAGTACATTATTGTAGCAGTAGACTACTTTACGAAGTGGGTCGAGGCTATACCTACTTTTGGGAATGATGGTGAGACTGTAGCTCTTTTCCTTTTCAACCAGGTTATCGCTCGTTTTGGTATTCCTAGAGAGATTGTCACTGACCATGGCAGTCATTTTCAGAATAGTATGATGGCCGAGTTGGCTCTCAAATTGGGTTTCCGGCAGGAGCATTCATCTCCGTATTATCCTCAAGCCAATGGGCAAGTGGAAGCCGTGAATAAATCCTTGAAGACAATTCTTCAAAGGACAATTGATAAAGCTAGATCCAACTAGCATATTATGCTATATCCTGCACTTTGGGCATATAGGACTTCAGTGAAAACTACAACTGGCTTTACTCCGTTTCAGCTAGTGCAAGGGTTGGAATCCATATTTCCCATTGAATGCGAGATTCCTTCTCTTAAATTAGTTGTTGAACTTCTTCCTGACACTTCTAGTCTTGAAGAACGGCTCCTTCATCTGGAACATCTCGATGAGCAGCGTCGGGATGCCGCCACGATGAATGAGGCACATAAAAACCGAGTTAAAGTTCAGTACGATAAGGCGGTCAAGCCTAGGGTTTTTTCGGAAGGTGACCTTGTTTTGGTCTATGCCCAAGAAAAAGATGCCCTGGGGGCAGGAAAGTTTAAGTCTATGTGGTATGGCCCCTTCATCATTAAAAAATTCCTTAAAAAAGGAGCATATACCTTGGTTGATTTTGAAGGAAACGAGTTGCCGGAGCCCAGAAATGGGCTCTATTTGAAAAAGTATTATGCCTAGGCTTCGGCCTGGCATGTTGCTTTTGTATATAGTAGTTTTGCTTTGTACATATCTGGTTGTTTTTCGATCTTTGATGGGTTGGTGATGTTTTTGATCTGCTTTGGCAGGTTGTGTCGGATGTCATGAGTCATTTTGGTTTCGCCGATGGTGCTAGTAGACACACCCGGAACTTAGCTTCCATGGCTTGGGTGCTTCATTATCCATCCGGTCAGCTGTTAGTATCAAGAGGGGTCTGCATTGGTCCTGCTTCCAATAATATAGCAGAATACACTGCAGTTGTTTATCTACTCTCGGAGGCAATATCTTTGGGTGTTGATTTGTTAGTAGTTTTCTTGGACTCTCAGCTGGTGGTGTCGCAGTTGAACAATACTTATCGGGTTCGAGATCCATTTTTATTGCGGTTGTTCTTGAGGGTACGTTTGTTACAAAGATCATTTCATTTTTTAACTTTCATTCATATTCCTCGAGCTGAAAATTGGTTGGCAGACTCATTAGCTAATCAGGCACTGGATTGGCATATTAATCATTCCATACAATAAAATTTAATCATAAAAAACATCATATATTTTGATACATTTATCACATCACATCAAACATCGCTGTATATATATCATCAGAGTGTTCAAAAACTTTACAAAATTTGGATCCATAAAGTCATACAAAAATTGGGCTTATGCCCGATCATGTTCAGTCTCAAAAAATATACAGTCATCTGATACATCATATCTATCTACTCCTGAGGTCCCTGCCCAGAAGTCGTGTTCCTATAGAACATGATCGCGGTGGCAACTCGGCGGAATAACCGTACCCAGTCTCGGGGCACTCCTACCACCCGTCTCTGGATGGCTTCCGGCAGATCTTCCACGGTAGCCATAGGTATTTGGCGGGTCAACCCCTCCAAGTTCATCTATACAGCCTGGAGGGTCCTGTCTGAATCCACTGGATCTGCTTCGCCCCTGCGACGCTTGTGGCACGGGAAACCCTCAGGTCGAACTGGTCCAATATCTGTATCATGATCATGTTTACATTGTAAGTCATTATGAATCCAATCAAAAACATGTTTGTTTTTCATTTTTTCATACATATTTGAAAAAATCCAAAAAATTATATAAGTCAAATTTTTTTTTTGCAACTTACTGACTGTGCCCCATGCCGTGCCTAGTGGAAGGACAAGATCCGGATCTCCACGAAAGTCTATCTCGGCATAGGGATAGTCGTCCACAGCGATGATTTGTTCTCCCCACCAAAGGAAGAACTCATCATCCCAAGTGGTCCAGGGAACTTCACTTCCCCCTAATCTCTTCATCATGTCTGCCCAATGGGCAATTCTTGGATCTCTAGGGTTGTTGATGGTAGAGATGACTCTGGGTCTCAATGCTGGTATCTTCTCAAAGAAGAATGTCATCAAAATTGTACCGTATCCAAAGTGTTTTGTCTTTGCTTGGCGGATTGAGGTCAATTGTTGCTTCATGTTCAGTAATAGGGCTGTGCACCAATCATATACATGAGTCAAGCATTCCACTGCTATGCTCATTTGCGTCCTGGACGCCTGATGTAGGGAGGCAGATCCTGCCACTCCGCCAATGGTGAAAAGGAGGATTTTCATGTGCAAATCCCTTAAATCTTTAATTGCAATCTGAGTTCCAACTTTCTTGGAACCCTCTACGCAGTACACGTGGACGTAATCTTCCATGGTTAGCCCTCCCAAGGGCTTCCCGTGCAAGTCTACTGGTTCCCCCCTCCGGGAGAGTCCAGTGATAAAATATATGTCTTCCACTTCAATGCGTACTGGCATCTGATCTATCATAAAGCAGTCCTCTTCCGGTTCCCAATAATTCACGAGCATTTCAAGCAACCGGACATTGCTTTTCATATTTGGCATTTTGAAAAACTTGAGCAATCCGCAATTCCGAAGAATATTTAGCGATGCTCGATCTCGCAAGACTTCTTGATCAATTGCACTGTGTTCACGCTCTCTCCATGATATGTTCATCCTGTCAAAATTCAATAAATCCTTCATTAGCTACGCATTTTTCATTTGGGCCTGCGCATACGCGACTTTATCGTTACCAACCTGCGTATGCGCAAACCCGTGATTTTTAGCAAGGGTTTCTATGGTGAAAATTACTAAATTTTAATTTATGAACGGACAAAATGATTTGCAAGGATGATTGATGAGCTTACTTGACAAATTTGGTGCGATTTGACGGTCGGTTGCTCCTGATTTGACGAAAGAAGTTTTTTGCTCCAGAGCACTTTTTTCCAAATCAACAATGTAATAATGAACCAAATATGAGGTAATTTGTCTATTTATGCCCAAAAAAGTTGAAAATTTTCGCAAAAAATTGTTATGCTTATTTTTTCAATCTATCTTAAGCTGCATAACCCGGATGCTTGGAAGTGCCCAGTTTGGTATGTTTTCAGGTACATTTTGACGAATTTGAGATTTTTCCCGGTTTTTTGATCCATGATTACTGACTCGTCACGGCAGGTATGTGATCTTCACTGGCATATAGGTTAGGGAAATCACTTTCCGCTGCATCTTGCATACTAGCCTCCATACTGATCACTTGCCATAGGGTCGATCCCATCAGGTCATGACTATTACACCCATTTCACTCGTCGATTATTTAATCATGACTTGATGGTAGAGCCTTCCTTTACATGGGCTTCTTAGTTAGTTCCTCGCTATCACTTGTTGCCCATGCCGCGTTTTATGTAGGCTCGGGAGTCCTCTTTAGTCCTGCCATGACTTATGTGATGAAGCTTCATTCTTCTTCTTCCTCACTATCATTTTTTCTGGCTATTACCCTAGAGGCTCCCTGGTGTTGTTGAGTTGTATTATTGCATTGCATATTGGCTACTTGTTTATCCTGGCCTTTAGCCGGCTTCATTTGGACTCAGTGTTTAAGCCAACTTTTGACCTTGTCTATCTGTACAAGTTAACCATTGCATGCACTTTAGCTATTGCGACTTGACACCCTTTTTTACCCATGGATGGAACATTCCTTTGAGTATCGCTTACCAGCTTTCGCCACCTTGCATTGAGCATAGGATCGTTCCAGTCCCAGGAACTAGTGCATCTGTTTCTTGATACTCGTTCTATCCATTGTACCATAGCATTCTTTTATTCTTTTTCAGGCTTATTATATGAAAAAGACAAAAAAATCAAATATAACAAAAAGAGCGGGAATGGGATGTATCTTCGTTATTTTGATGGCAGTACAGAGTCAGTTTGTCGCCCTTGAACAAAGCACATATACTTATATATATTTCCTTCATTTGTGATGGTTCTAGTTTTGACCTAGGTTCAGCCTTTACCATGTTTCACTTGTCAGTTCTCCCCCGGTTGGTTATCTCTTCCAATCATATGGAGAGTTTGTTGTGCCTCCTGCATGACAGACTTATACAGTGTCACTTTTTACTGCCATGGTCATCATGAGTCGTGATTTTGTTCAAGGGAAGTCTAGCCTGAGTCGGCCATTCTGCGGTGTCTCTTGACTCATTATTCAGTTGGCCTTCCCGGTCTTGTCAGTATCATGTTCTATCACATCAGATGTTTTGATCTTCTGCTCGTGCTGGTTTGAGAAGGTCTCCATTGACTTCTTGCCGGCGGGTTTGTCTCTTATCGACTACGACACACTGCTCTGAGAGCAAACCTAGAGCCGCACCTTGGGCCTATTTCCATCATTGATAGGTGACCTCGTGCTCAGCATTTGATCATCATCATGGGTCTTTGACTGAGTGGTTTCCCCTGTGTTCGACGTCGGCACACATTATCACACTTGGGATTCGTGCAGTACCTGGATTTCCATTTGACCCTATCGGTGGATTTCTCGCCTCTGTGTCAGCTTTCATTATTGGTTGGTTCAGAGGGTTTCTTCCGTGCGCTAGCTTCATCTTGTGCACGTCGGAAATGTACTTTGGTTTTGGTTCCATCACTCTACTTCGTCCGATTCCTTCCAAATCTTGGCCTGCGGGTTACACTCGCGCTGGACTGATGTGGGATGCCTTAATGCCTTCCTTCCAGCAGATATTTTCCCATCAACTCCGACTCATTGCTCTGGGAATAAGGTCTAGAGTCCTTTTGTCAGTACCTTAGGGTTTGCAGTCATCAGTGGCAGACTCTTCGCTATCGACAGTGGGGATTCATCATTGCCTCCTGATTGGTAGATTCTTTCAAGTGTTCGACTTCAACTCATTTATTCACACTTGTTAGATTGTACTGGGGCACCTTGACACTCATTTTCATTATTGGTGGGTTGTCTCGCGTTGGTTAACGGTATACATTATTGACCGGTAATCCAACGATTTATCACATGGTCGACTTCAGCTCATTTATTCCCATTGTGTAGAATTGTGCCATAGTGATCGGTGAAGACCTCGGGTTGCATCAGCATTTCTCGGTTCACTTTTGACAATCCATTCAGTTTCTGCCAGTGATGTCGTTCACCCTTATATGTTGCAGTGTCAGTACAGCAGCATCCTATATGTTGGCTCCCGAGTTGCGTGATTGTACCGTTTGTTCCACCTCTTATGATTTGGTACTTGGAGATTCAGTTACTTATATGATCAGACATCCAGTTTCAGCATCATTGATCAGTTTTCTATATATGTGATACTTGGACATTGATTCAGACTTGTACTTCCGGGCCATGCTCAGATAATTCATTGTGTACTTTCAGTTCAGCTATACTTGTATACATTTTGGATCTATTCTGTACTTTCCATATGATGTATTTTTGACTGAGCATGGGTATGCCCGCCTCAGCATGAGTTGACTCTCTGTTTTCTTTCATTGGTTTTTGGCAGGCTGAAATCCGGTGAAGTCCTCTCTTGTCCTTGCGAAGTTCTTTCTATGTGCATAATACATTTCGGCCATCATGTACCCCTTCTGACCTCATATATTAGGGGGCATCTGTTATAGCATCATTTTCCACCTTCATATGATTCATGATTTCTTTTATGGCTTTGGGCACCCATTCCTACAGACTTGGACAAAATTCACCAAAAAACAGTGTTAAAATCCCCATACGCGGTTATGCCCAGACTTTTCCGCGTGTATACGCGAGTCCACATGTAATTTTCCGCGTATGCCATTAAAATCATTAAAAATATATATAAAAAATCCCTATTTTCGGGTTGGGTTGATGGTTACTATGGTAGTTCAACCACCCCAGCACGTGGCCAACTGTTTCCAACTGTTGAAACTACTTTGAGGGAGTATAAAATCCCCTCATGTGCATGGCCTAAGGGAGAGAGAAATTATTGACATTATACTCTGTTGGAATCCTCTATCCAAGTCTGAATTCCCGTGCCTCCTGCACTTCCCAATTCATTACAGGAAACCCTTATTTCCTGGAGATGCTCATCTCTCTATATGTCATCTCGTATGCACCAGTTCGGAAGGAATCTTAGCGAGGCAAGGGTGGGACGGATCCGGACGACGGTCTGCTCGAAGATCGTGGAAGGATTCAGGTGATCTCTCCACTCGTTATTTCTGTACATGCTATTTATAATACAAAAGAACCATCTTGTTCCCGAAATATACGTGTTAGTGTCTGCTTGCATATATGAGAATATTATTATTTAAGCATTCATTATGGTTTATCTAATGTTTCATATGGATTTCACTAACATTTAGAGTAGATATATGCTGTACAACCAGATCTTTGCACTTGTCGCTTCTTGTCTTTCAGGTTAAGAAGGAAGAAGGGTTGCTGGGGGTTTGGACCCCGTGGGATCTGCTTCAACCGTAGGACCTACGGGTAACTTCGACGATCTACTCTATTTAGTTTTTCATGAATATGTATGGTCGTGTGAGTCCTTCTTAAGTAGCATGCCCTGCTCTGTGGAGGTTTAAACCCAACAAAACTCTAGGGTGATTTTCCCCGAAACAAAGACTATACAAA